>JARQOC010000005.1:411350432-411488842 GCA_033576535.1 Allobates femoralis | reverse complement strand
GGGGACCCTGGCTAGGAGACGCAAATTTGCCCCGTACTGCAAGATTCTGCGTGATAAAGGCCTTCTGTACAGCTGGGTATCACCTGTCCACATAAGATTCCGGTACAAGGGCACTGCTCCCCTAGCCACCTGGGTCGGGCTTTGAAAGAATGGAACTTATACCCGAGTACCGAGAAGACCACTCCACGTTCCAGCTCAGCCTCCAACACTCCTGCTCGCACGGTGACCAAGGAATGGGAGAAAGTGACTTTGACAGCCTGTACACCCAATACATCCACCACACTGCGCAAGACCAGAAATAATGTGCCACGGCTGCGAGGCGAGAATTTTAAATCAGGGCTAACTCCTGAATGATTGAAGCAGTGAGGTGGTGGGAGTGCGGACCCGGAGAGACTGCCCACCCATCGGACAGCCATCTAGGAATGCCCACACGACGATGTAAGTCTATAAATCGCTCTTTTGCGCTTTTATAATGCACATTTAGATCAGAGAGGGATGGATAGTAATGTAGTAGGAAGATGCAGGGACAGGTAGTGATAGGTTAGGGAGCTAAACTAGGCGACAGGTTCCCTTTAAACACATACGCCTCACATCCAGGTTACTTTCTACCACAACAAAAATTATCCATTAATTAAAAATAGAAAAATGATACATTATTCCCTAGCGATGCAATTATATTAATTTACCATATTTTTTGTTTTACAGAAGGCATTACATACTAGTGTTTTCTTATTCCCCCTATGCTAGGCTAAAACCATTGAAAGCAATGAACACCCATTACTATAAGTAGTTATATATCCAGCAGAAAGCCATTATATAGTACGGACAGCAGAGCCCTCAAGAACAAACTATAAACTTTTCCTATGGCTGGTGCTACAGGGTTCCTCATTACTAATTTTACTAAATTCATTGATGAACTTTTGTTTAGAAGAAATTGAAGACTTTTGAAGTAAAAACATGCTTAAGGCGCATTTACAATGATTGATAATTAATGATGGGCGAACCAGAACACTGACTTCCATGGAAGTTTGTTACTGTTCGGGATCGGCCAACTGAATAAAGCTTGTTGAAATGCCTCAGGGCATCCCATCAGCAAGCTTTACTGATGCAAAATTGGGATTAAAGTGCGTCCCAAAAGTTTCAGTGTGCGGTCGCGTTTTTCATCACTGCAGCTTCTGGACATAGCAGAGGCAGATTTGCCGTGGGACGTCATATGTTGGACTATTTTAGAACAGGGTGTTCTAGGAGTTAATAAAGGGGTGAAAGTGTGTGTTTTTTTATTTCAAAGAAAAGATTTTTTCTCTATGTTCTGTGTATTTCATTTGAATTACAGGTTAGTAATGGGGGGGGCTCATAGACCACTACTACCCATTACTAACCTAGGGCTTGATGGCAGCTGTGATTTTTAATTAATCACAGCCATCATTAGCCATTAATATTACCCCTTATTGCCACTGTACTAGGGCAATTGGGAAGCAAGGATGAATCCTGGCGATGGAGAGCCCAGTGCACTTCAAAAGTCTTTTTTGCATAAAACTTCCATTTTATTGAAAAATGTGTAAAACACAGTTACAAGCAGTCAGATCAACTAATGAACATCTAGAGCGACGTGTTTTGTCCTAAAGCGAAGCCTTAGTAATGATCTTACTTGAAAAGACACGATATCATATTTAAATAGTCACAAGTCCATGTTGAAGAAATAAGAGAAGGACAGCCCCACAGCTGCTGTGGTGGATGGAATAAAAGACACGCTGTTATGATTTCCAGCTTGGGCGCTGTCCTTCTGTTATTTCTTGGATGTTGATATGGCCGGGTGGATCTCCCTGGCTTAGGCCGTGCGTCCTGTGAGGTGCTCAGTGAGTACCGTTTCCAGGTGGTGCTGTGGACATTCTTTAATCTTGACAAGTCCATGTTGAGGCTGAGCGGAAACAGAAATTCATTTGTGTGGATAACCCTTCCATGTCCAGCATGCACATAGGTGGTTTCAATGCATTCATTAAACCTCAGTTGTTGCTTGAAAAATAAAAAGTGCAGGTTAGTTGCAGGTCTGTGTCAGCCTGTACATAACAGTAAGATGAAACAAGAGAGAGTAGCATGAGTATAAACAGATAATACTGTAATACTGATGGCCTTTTATATCTGGCTACCTCATATAACATTATTTACATATTGTTGTTCTGTACAATGTATTATTATCTATTTATACTATTGCTACTCTCTTGTTTCATCTTTGCTCACGACAGTTAAAGTGTTGAATCCTGCTGTCAAACTCTGACAGCAGGATTTAAAGGGATCCTGTCACCTCCAGAACACCTCCTAAGCTACCAAAACATGTCTCTGCAGCATCCTATCACTAATCTCACACTCCTTTTGTCTCCTAAAAGCATCCTGTGAAAGTGCATAAAAACGTTTTAATACTCACTCATTAGTAATTATAATTAGCAGGGGCTATATTCTTTAGCCCTTAGGGCGTGTTGTTTTGCAGCTCCAGGATCCAGCCCCTGTCTGTCTGTGTTCCTCTGCTTGTGCAGACTTTGCCCTCCCCCCTCTCTATCACTCACAGAATGCAAATCATTAGTCCTGCCTTCAGCTGCACATCACAGCAGCACAGATTGAGAGAGGGTGGATCATTCGGGGCGTGATAATGAGCACCTAGGGAGGGCTTAGAGTCTCATGTGGGACGCCCTCTGAGACTTATTCAGGACAAGAAGTCTCAGATTTGTAAGTGTATATTGTTGATTATTGCAATGTTATAGAGCGCTTTTTTTATGGAAAAGGACCACTAATACTGATATGTTAGGGTGCAGGGACAGGTATTAATAGGGTTGGGGGTGATTTGGAGGGGTCAGGTTCCCTTTAACATGCGTCGACATAGGGATGCATCACTTTAAGCACCCATCAATGGCATAATCGCAGTTTGTTGATGGGTTACTATGACAGCAGGGTGTCTGCTGAAAACCTCCATGCTTGTCATAGCATCACTTCTTTGAAACCCTAAGGGCCCCTTTACACGCGGCTACATTTCTTGGGTGGCTACAGGTAACTTACTGGTTGCAGTGAAATCATGGAGACAAGATTCTATCTTGTTGCTGTGTACAAATGGAATAATGTCTCCATGATTTCACTGCAACCAGTAAGTTACCTGTAGCCACCCAAGAAATGTAGCTGCGTGTAAAGGGGCCCTAACAGTGGCCAAGACTGTGATTACTACATGAATTATATATAATGCTATGGCATTGCGGTATTTAGCACAACTAGTCAGATAATCACAGGTTATAGCCCCTTAGAGACTATTTAAAAAAGTGAAATATAAAAAGTAGAATTTTTTAAATTATGAAAAAAACTAAAAAAAAAAAAGTTTAAAAAATACTTGTGGTATCGTTGTATTCAGAAAATTCTGATCTATTAAAATATAAGAATAATTACCGTATATACTCGTGTATAAGCCGAGTTTTTCAGCCCAAAAATTGGGCTGAAAAGTCCCCCCCTCGGCTTATACACGGGTCATACGGTATGCTGTGGGGGGGGGGCTGTGACCGGGGGCTGGAGGAGGCAGGAGGGGGCCGCGGTGACCGCATGCGGTCACGTGGGGCCGCCTCATTAGTGCAATGAATATGCACGGCATCCCCCCGTCCATCAGCGGCGGGGGGATGCTGTGCATATTGCACTGCACAGCCCCCCTCCTTAATATGGGTCCCCCGGTAGTAATAAACAGCCCCCCCTCCTTATCACGTCCCCCCCAGGCTGCGGCAGCTGTGAAAATAACAAACACTTTATACATCACCTTCCGACGCAGCTCTCCGGTCCTCCGGTCCTCTGCCCTCCGCTCGCCGGCTTCTTCTTCCTTGTTGTGCCGGTGTTATGTGACCGGGCGCAGGAGATGACGTCATTTCCTGCGCGCGGTCACAGAAGTCGGCACATCAAGGAAGAAGAAGCCGGCGAGCGGAGGGCAGAGGACCGGAGGAGCGGAGAGCTGCGTCGGAAGGTGATGTATAAAGTGTTTGTTATTTTCACAGCTGCCGCAGCCTGGGGGGACGTGATAAGGAGGGGGGGCTGTTTATTACTACTGGGGCTGCTGGATACTACACTGGGGCTGTATACTACCACTGGGGCTGCAATACCACTGGGGCTGCTGTATATAGGGGCTGCAATACCACTGGGGCTGCTGTATATACCACTGGGGGCTGCTGTATATCATACTGCTGGGGCCTGTATACCACTGCTGGGGGCTGTATACCTGTGCTGGGGTCCACCCTCGGCTTATACGCGAGTCAATAGATTTTCCCAGGTTTTGGGGGCAAAAGTAGGGGGGTCGGCTTATACACGGGTCGGCTTATACACGAGTATATACGGTAACTATCGGAAAACAAGACAAAAATGCAAAAATGGCTTTTTTGGTAGCTGCAGTACCACAAAAAATGCTGTATCATGATTCAAAAGGTCATATCTATCCCAAAGTAGTATCAATATAAATGTCTTCTCCCAGAAAGACGAAAATGCAAAAATGGAAATTGTCCCATCATGAAGGGGTTACAAATAGAAAGACCAGATTAGACTTTACAAAAAAAAATCTAAAGAAGCCATTGCAGTTCAAGAAAAGCATACTTAATAGATGAAATTAAGATCAACCTGTAACAGAATGATACAGAAATCTGACAAAAGGATGACTGGTTATGCAAATAATTTTTCATTTATTGAAAAAAATAGGATACATTATGCAGATTGCAACTCTAGCGGACAACAAAGGACAGAATCATGTGTACATTAATATTAATTTAGTATAATCTGTTACTTTATATTTATAATGTTTTTACTGTTAACACTTTGATCTATCCACTTAAATAGACTGTAAAGAGCACTAAATTATTATACAGTTAAGTAATTTGCTCCCCATAGTGGGTTTAAATTGGAATGTATGTACAAGCCTTATAAACCACATATCACCCAGGAAGGATATGCACATAACAGATTGCATGCAGTAAAGCAGGAAAACAGTATCTGGATCAGTATTTCCCCAAGCTTAGGGTAAGAAACAAAAAGGCTAACAAAGTTGCCAGCAATAATTAAGACTTTACCATAAATGGTTGCCACTGGAGACTCCCTGATGTACATTTCATTTTGTCTTCCTTATTGCTAATTTGATCTCATTTTCTTTGCACGGTGTCAACAGAACCCTTCATACATTACTTTATGAATTCATCTATTCATCAAACACTCATATGACATTATTATTTATTTATATAGCGCCATTAGATTCCATGGCGCTTTATATATGGAAATAGTAGACAAGGACAGGTACAATATATATGGACAATCAAGATACAGGAGGGGAGAGGATCCTGTCCGCGAGAGCTCACATTAGTTTACTATTATAATTTGCAATCACAGTGATCATTGTTTAAAAGATCCAACCCTTAGAACACGGAAGAGATCATTATGAAAGTATTTGATGTATATACTTAATATTGTATATTGACGATTATCAAATCAAACACAAAGTCTTCAAGATTTCGGATTTTGCTTGGCAGTCTTCAAGAACAGTCTTCAAGAACAGTGCTCTGTTCTTTTTTTGCGTTTTCTCTGCATACAACACCTTGCTGTACCCATCCAATGGGAGCTTTCCATTCAAACTGCTCTCACTGGGGTGGCAACTCACTTTGTGTACTGAAGGGAGGCAGCAATGTGTGTCAGATTGCTCCAGATCAAAACAGCAATCACGAGCACCAGCGTTACTCTCCGAGTTACTAGTATCGCGAATACTGTACAATCCCTGCTAGTAACAAATAGTAATGAGAATATTCGCTCATCACTAATTTTGGTGCATCTCTCAGTTTACAAGAACTGTACCCAGGTTAGAAACTGGAGTACATTTCTGTCAAAATGTATGGCAATCTTGTGGCTTAAATGATAGTGAATGTGTTGGCCATGCTCCATCATTGCTGAGCTCTGCTCACATTTCAAAAGTCAAAAACTCCAAAGGTTAGTGAACTTCGAACACATCAACTGTTGGATGAATCGGGCCATTTCATGTATATACCACAATACTTTTCCTGATTTCCATGGTGGTAAGTACAGGATATTTAAATAATGTGCATATGCATGAAATAATTAAATAGGAATAATTGACGATACAGCCACTTCAGCATAAAATACCCCCAACATGCCTGATAAATATTTAGTGTTTCTTGTAGTGGGAGATAAATGAGCTTTTAATTAAAATAATGTTCTGGTATTTCAAATGATTAGCAGCTGATTAGTGAATTTCAGGAAAATGAAACATCCGATTTTAAAGCCTTTGACAATCTGCATTTTAAGCTTTAACAAACAATTATCGTGCATTTCTTCCCGCACTGTGAAAAATTGTGTTTTCAAATGAGAAACAATTAAACAAATGTGTTTCTTTGCAGCAAGCAAAATAATGTATATACAGAAACAGACTACAGAAACAATGTCACTTACATATTCGTGATGAGCAAGCGTGCTCGCAACTGCTTGATACTCGATAGAGCACCAGGATGTTTGGGTACCCTTGGTACTGTACGAGTACTGCGGGGGTCCGAGCACCACGCTCGGGTCCCTGCCTAGCATGATTTATTGCCTTACTCCACTTTTACGGACTGACAGTAAAACATACAAAACAGAGGATAAAATGGATTTTACAGAAAAAAAGGGTTAGGAAATATCATTTCCTGTAAAATTACTTGTTTATAACACAAAATTAAAAAGAGAGGAAAAAACCCAGCTTTCTCCCCCCGTTAATAGCCAGACAGTCTTGTGCCATATTTCCAAGTCGTTTGTCACTACAGTAGATGACATAGTAGAGCGGGAACTAAAACTACATCTACTGGTAGTCACTGGTGTATGTAATTTTAACATTTTATTATCTAATTTGGGCATGTGGTGTATGTGACATGGTCAGACATAAAAAATTTATGAAGGAGGGACTCTGAAATGCACAAAGCCTATGGAGACAGTGCAAGAACTGCCAAAAATTAGGAGAAGGAATCCCAATACACCCTGTATTAGACATAAACAACGGTCTCATACATATTCTGTTAAAATTGTTAGGTAGTGGGACTCATAATGCCTATGCACTAAGTGCAAGGGCTGCCAAAAATTAGAAGGAGGGACTGCAGTACACCCTGACTGACATGTAGAGGGCCTCAGAAGACAATTGTTTTTCACATTTGTAAGTAAGACTCCTTTGTATGAAATGCATGAAAAACATTTACTGCTTGGTGGTATACATTTATATATGTAAAAGAAATGTAGAAGTAAGTCTTATACACACCCTAAAAAAAATTATGAAGGAGAGCATCACACAAACTCTTTAAAAATTAAGAGCAAGGATCACATGATGAACCTCCAAAAATTCTGAGTGGGGGCAGCCTTTTTACCCTCCTACAAGTTTGAGCATGGGCCGCATATTTACCCTCTTAAAACTTAAAGCAAGGGACACCTACTGACCCTTCAAAAATGTTGAGAGCATGCCACATGATGACCCTGTTGGTACTGTACTGCTGGCATTACTGCACTGTTCCATGTTATCTTCCTCACAGGGATACAAGTATACATCTCCCGCTCTGGTCCCTGCTGTGGCTCCCAGCACCCAAGACCTGAACTTGTTGTGCAGAGCTCTTATCCACACACTTAAGAATGCGCACCCACGTACTCCCCACTTTTTAATGGGGCAGTGAGCATACTCTCAAATAGTCCCCAGCATATGGCTGGAAGGCACTAGCTATTTAAGGCACTGTGAGATGCCTGTGCAACTTTCGGATCTAGTGTGTTTTGCCCTTGCTAGTGTGTGGTCAGGTCCTTGTGACCTTCTTGAATGTGAAATTGTCATATTTAAATTCAAACCTATCCTACCTGAACACCAACATATCCTTTGTTTCGGTCTATAATCAAGTTTCATTGAGAAACCTCATTTAGCGGCGGATACCACTACAGCCCACATGCAGTCTCTGCTCCATGAAGATTGATTGCCAAAGTGTTGCATAGTACACATGACTGGACACATGCCTTACAGCTCTCAGTGTTAAGTTACTGATTAAGGTGGATTATAGACCAAAACGTTTGAAAACACTTAATAAAGGCACATTTAAAGGCACCAGTCATTGAAAGTGCCTTGTTTTTTTAAATCTATTCCAAGCACCCTGTCTAACCAGTACTTGTATACATCCTGCCTGTGATTCTGATCCTGATCTGCTTGACATTTAGTATTTGTACCTGCATCCCAGATCCATGCAGTCACCTGCTGCAGTCTGAGGACTGACCTGGAGTCGTACCTTGTATCTACTTGCAGCCAAGTCTGACCTCACCATCAGAGACTCTGGTGAATACTCATTATGCACTTAATCACACCCACCCAGGGTAAGTACGGCCCATGGTACAGTGGGCCCATACTCATGCTCGTTACAGATATGGTCAAGGAGGAAGACAAGAAATATAAGAAACCATGAAGCGTATACCCTTTTCTGTGTGGTATGAAAATGCACCAAAAAAGGAACATTTGAATTGGCTTTATGTTCTGCTGCTGTCATTTGGTGGGGTTGAGAAGTCGGTGCCAATCCAGGTCTTGTACATTTTTAATAAAAGTCTGCCTGTCAGCATTTCCAATTGACATGCAGATCCACCTATCAGGGCAGAACATGTCCCCGCAGGATCAAAATCCCCAGGGCCTGAGTGCTAGGAGGGCCTAATGAAAATGTCCCAAAACATAGTGGTCCTCTATCTCTGGTGTGTGTTTCCCTCATCCTCCTCCTTAGTTGTTTAAGGAGCTATGACCTCTGTTAACAGCATTTTCAGATGGGAATTTTCATACTAATTGTTCGACTGGTATAGCACCATTTTGCAAGCTTTCTCTGCCGCACAAAGGAGAGATGGAAAGTTCTCCTTGTAGTGTGGGTCGAGAAGGTAAAAACTAGTAATCATTCCTGGCCAAAATGAATAACTGCAAGAGTCATGAGAAAGGCAGAGGAACATACAGTCAACCATGTGTACCAGCCTTCCAACAAGCAAGACTTCCCTCTCCCCCCAGAATGACTCTCCACCTCATCCTCCTTTTCAGTCTATCCACGCTGAACAGAAGAGATGAAGCTGGTGTGGGTTGTACCCTCCGTAGCGCAACTATCTATCTCCTGTTACTCCTCCTCATTATCTCCCAATCTGCTCTGAGAAGAGGAGACTGGGTTGGGTAATATAACCATGTGTACTTTCTTCTTCCATCTCCATCTGGTCCACATGCAAAGCTTCCACTTTAATTGTGAGCAGCGAGTGTTTCAGTAGCCACAGAAGTGAGGTGGTTACACTAATTATTGCATAATCGCTCACCAACTTGATTAATTCCTCAAAGTTTTGTAGAACTCACAGATGCCAGGAATCTATGCCAACTCATTGTTTCTTATGTGCAAAGGCTGACCAGAATACTGACAGGCCTGTTGTGGCTGGTATTCCACTATTGCTACCTGCTGCCCACAAATACATGCTAACATGTATAATGTGAAGTTCCAGTGCGTGGTTACATCGCACACCAGTTGGTGAGCTAGCATATGCAAGCACTGCTGAAGCATTGTCAAACTGGTGGCAGCTGTAGCTGACTTGCAAAAATAAGCGCACACATGGCATAACTTCACAAATAGCTTAGCAAAATCTGGGCAGGTTTTCAGAAAATATTGAACCACTAAGTTGAACACGCGAGCCAGGTATGGTACATGTGCGAGCTTGCAAAACTTCAGAGCCGCCAACAAGTTACATTATCACATATGACCATGCCTGGTTGTAGGTTCATCAGCAAGAACCACAGATCGGTGTTGTCTGTTATAGCCTTTCACAGCTCTGCGATGGTGTGCTGTTTGTCACCTAAACCAAGCAGTTTTAGAAAAGCCTATTGCAGCTTTACTGAGGCAGTGCTCCCTGCTTGAGATTGATGTGAATGATGTGCTCAGAAATGATAACTCGAAGATGGAGGATGAGGAGGAGGGTTGCACTACTTGTTTAAGAAGAAGCATAACGCAAAATACACATCAGCAAACTTTTGACCCTAAGGTTGACCTCTCATACCACTTTAAGCTTTCTGACTTTGGATGAACTACTATTTTTTCATAGGTTTGTCTTTTCCTCTGACCCTCTATCTTTTAGAGTATTTAAGTTACGTGTCCCTGCAGATTATTTGTCTTCCATTATGGAGATTACCTCATGCTCACTTATATCTATATTTTCATAGTAGCATTTATTTATGGAGTATTAACTTTACTCTTACAAAAAGTAAAGGAGAAAAAAGCCGGGGTTTGTCTGCGCTAGACCACAGGGACAAAAACGAAGATGCAAGCAACCCTTTATTCACACTCAAGCCAACGCGTTTCGTGGCCACCTGGCCACTTCATTGCTGCCCTAATGAAGTGGTCAGGTGGCCACGAAACGCGTTGGCTTGAGTGTTAATAAAGGCTTGCATCTTCGTTTTTTTCCCTGTGGTCTAGCGCGGACAAACCCCGGCTTTTTTCTCCTTTACTATTTGTATCTGCATCTCGGGATCTGCAGTGGGCAAAACTTCTACAGGTGGTTGTGACTCTCACAACCATACCAGCTGAGTGGATTACCTTTGTTAAAAACAAAACATGTTTCTTTCCTATTGTATACATCCTCTCGCCGGATTGTGTGCAGGGTCCTGAGCTGCACACAAGACAAAAGGACCTTTGATGACATCACTTCCGCCCATATGACCTGCCATGGGATCACGTGACCAGAGACGGGAATCGTGCGAACGGTGCAGCAGGAGCGGAGCCAGGGACACGGCGGCTTAAACCACAGTGTCAGAGGCCTTACACTTAGGTTGAGAAGGACGCACAACCCCCAAAATGAGCAGACTAATACACACCGCTCACTGATTGCCCCACTAGACAACCAGGTTCTTCACAGAGAAACGCTCTCTCTACCCCCCTTTTTGTCTTCACATAACAATTTCACATGACCACCTGGAGATAAAACGTCAGGAGCTGGAGTGGTGCCAGTATGAAAAATGAGCATGTTGCTTTGTTTTTTTGTTTTATTTTTTTCTCACTATATCTGGAGCACTTAAGCATTTCTGAAGGGGTTATCCCATGATAGACAACTCCTTTAAGTGTATTCCTTTTAGCATAACAGTGTTTATGGCTATCTTTAGTAAAATTTTGTAAAGCATTTAAAAAAAAAGTGTTATTTCCAAGAATTAGCATGTATTATTAAATTCGATTTAATAGTTAGTCATTAGTTTTTGTACTTTTCAATAAAACCTAAATGGTGGCACATAGAAAGGCATTTCACTTAACAGCTTCTTCATAAATGTGCAAATGAAGTATAATTGCTGTTGAATGCCGGAGAATAGAAGCATTGTGCTTGGCTTTTCACAATCTAGACATAATTAAGATAACAGGACAGGTAGAGGAACGAACAGAACCAGTAGCTTTATTTATTAGTTTTGAAGAGTCACAGTGTGCACCATGTATAATTAAAACAACTACGGCTTCTCTATCCCCAAGAAATACAGCAAACCCTGTAAATAAAGACTAGCTATGGGACTACAAGGAATTGGTCTTGTTTTCAGCCTGTCTTTTCAGCCATTTCCTTTAGTCTCAATACTAAAGCTGTCAGACCTAATTAAGAATTATTGAGAATAAGTATTTCAGTCCTATAAATCTACATTTGGCCAAAGTAACTTGGGCGTCTTTGCGAACATTTCTTTTTAAAGAAGCAATATCTCTTAGTGAAGCCTAATTTAGAATCTTGTTATAAAACTTTATGCTATAAGTGGCTTTATAACTTTTCACACAAAACACATCTTGTCAGGAAATAATTCTGATTATATTTCTGGTTTATTACTGTACTTAAGGTTGACTTTGGTGCATTTATGCGTCTAACATTATTGGGTTGTGATCACTCTATCAACCTCATTTAGTGTCTTTCTGCACAGACTTACTCTGAGATATTAGTTTAGAATACAGTTTCCATTTTATGTTAAGAAGAGCTGATAAATGAAAATGCCGGTAAAGAAGGAAATGTGGTGCCATCTTACATTATGCTCCTAATTGTAATTTTGTATTTGCACATTTTTATACATTGAAGATTATTGTATAGATTTGTACTGCAACCAATTTGTAAATGTTATATGAATTAAACTGACACTGTACTAATAAAGTAACTGCACATTATCGAAATGGAGTTTATAGAAATCCTAAAACTCATCTAGATAATGATTAAATATGACATTCTGTGTGATCTATTGCGTTGTATACTTTAAAATAGGATATCACTGTTAGGCCAGCGTCACAAGAAAGAATGCAAAATCATCCATTTTATATGTTAAGAAATGACTATTTTCCATTCATATTGTCATCTATATGAAATATGTGTACTTTTTATGTCCGTATACAAACCCTATATCCATTTGTTACATCCATATTTTAACATAAACAATTTAACTAATGACAAAAAGTTTTCCGTTGTTAAAATTGTAATGGATCTGTGAAATAAAAACAAACACATGGCTTGCCTTATATAGGGCAAATCTGATCCAGTATACGGATTAAGGCCTTATAACATGGACACCACTTGCATCGTAAAGCACAGAGTAGCCGCAGCTCCACTGACTTGAACACGACTTACTGTGATTTACTGTGCAGCTGTCATGGTCGGGTGAGGTGAACTGCTATACGGCCATCTGACCCTGGCCTAAAGTAGTTCATTTTTCATATGCAGACCACTGCTCTATGTGTAAAAACATTCATATAAACTGCCATATTGATTTACAGTGGTCAGTGTGCTGTCCAAAAGGGCTCATACAGACAAATGTATTTAACAATCGTGTCCAACCAATATAATAATAATCTTTATTTATATAGCATCAACATATTCCACAGCGCTTTACAATTCAGAGGTTCATATACCAACAGTCATAAGTAACAGTTATGAAAGAATACAATAATTAAAGCAATATAATGACGACCCTACTCATAAGAGCTTACAATCTACAAAGAGCTGTAAGTGCACAAAATACAGATGCTTATTTACAATGATAGTTCAGCCAACTTGAGGGAATGGGAAATAGATAAGAGCTACATGAGTGGCCACCAGACATTCTTTGTAATGCTTTTGAGTCTGGTGGAGGGAATAGGTCATGTCTAAATGACTGACTACGGAGCATGATAAGATGTATTAAAAAGATGTGTTTTTAGGGAGCACTTGAAACTATGTACATTGTGGATAGGCCTAATTTCTTGGGGTAGAGCATTTCAGGGAATTGGTGAAGCTCAGGAGAAGTCTTGGAGCTGTGAGTCGGAGGTTCGGATTAGTGCAGATGTTAAGGCCACATCACACGCTTCAATATCGTTAACGTTATCGCTGAAACATCACATTTTTTTAATCGCTTAAACGATATCGTTTGTGCGTCGTTGCATGTAACCGAGCGATCTTGCAGTGAAAAATCGTTTGATCGCTCATCACAGATTTGAGATCCTGACCTCAAATCCGTCGTGCGTCGTTCAATTAACCAGTGTTCAACCGGCTGCATCGTTGTGTGTGACACCGTGATAATGATCTTGTGAACGACTTCGCGTATTCACAACATTGAAGAAGTATCGTTCCTGGGTTGTGCAAACGGTAGCTGCTCACCACATCATTTGCGCCTCAATTACGATATCTAGACATGGTACATCTCTCCAACAATCTCGAAAGATTGTCCAAACGATCTTGTTCATGGGAGATCGCTCATGCGATCATTAACAATATTGAAGCGTGTGACGTGGCCATTAGTCTAACATTGCTGCAAAGATTGTGAAGAGAATGGGTTGGGTGATAGACAGAGATAAAGGTGGAGAGGTAAGGCCACTTTACACACACCAACTTATCTGTCCAACTTACTGGTTGCAGTGAAATCATGGACACATTGTTACATTGTACACAGTCACAAAATGGAGCAACCTGTCCATGATTTCACTGCAACCAGCAAGTTGATCAGAAGTTGGACAGATAAGTTGGTGTGTGTAAAGTGGCCCGTAGGGAGGTGCTGCACTGTGAAGAGCTTTGTGAGTAAGAACAAGCAATTTGAGTTGGATCCTATAGCATATGTGTGGCAACCCTGCAGACCAATCGCCACGAGATGGCGCAACAGCTGGGACTGGTCATTTGGCCACCCCACACACACTCAACACATCCCCCGATCCCAAGTCTAAGTTACTTCATGTCTAGCAACAGGATAGCGGGAGGAGCTAGGTGGATTTTGGAGAGTTAGGACAGAACCCCGTGAAAGGTTGGAAGAACATAACAAAAAGGGACCGCACAACACCAAGTTCAGGTGTTAGTTAGTAAAGTGGAGGAAAGGAGAGAGTAAAGAACAAGAGTAACACCCACCAGCCAGAGACACCAGACGCAAAGAACCCAGACCCGGCAGCCTGCGCCATCGTATGGCTAGCCTGGGTCCCAGGCTGAGAACCGAGGGAAGACAGAGGGGGTCCAAGGTGAACTCAGGTCATCAGGAACACCGAGGGACCGGGCCGGAACCAGAGTGCCGGCTCTGCTGAAGTGGCAGGGAAGCTGTATGCCCCAACCACGAACCCCGGCGGGGTGCAGGGTCTTTATGTCCCGAGACCCAACCTCCAGCACAGTGAAATGAAGGTTGTCAAACTAGGGCTAGGAGACCCGGAATGGTGCCCACAGAAAGCCTGTGACCGCTGGTCTGTAGCTAGTGTGTGGAACAGAGTGGAAAGAGGCCCGAAAAGAACATGAAAGGGGGTGTCGCAGACAAGCCGTACCAGTTGCTGAAATAAAATACGGAGCCGCTATTTTACTGACTGACTGTGTTTTAACACCTGATGAGCAAGAAGTAAACCTGGTAAAGCTCATAACTGTGTAAGACTTTAATTGTGTGAATGAGAGGTGGAAACCGATTCTGTGAGTCCGGCAGCAGGATAGGCCATAAAATAAAGTGAAAAAAGAAAGCTACTACCAGTCCAAACCACTGTTTCTAGTCCCACCCTCAACAAAATAAATAATGTTTTAATGATAAAATGAATTATGAAACGGTGAAAAAAATAAAAATGTATTTTAGTAGCCCTTTATGGTCATAAAAAAAGTAAAAGAATTTGAGACCTGCATTTATTATTTTCTTCATATTTTCCTGCATAGAAAAAACTGTATATATGCATAAAATTAATTTTTATTTAAAAAAATCTCATAAAAACATTTTTTTACACACAAAATATACAAATTTACAAAATATGGGTAACCAATAATCTGTTATCTATAAAAAAAAAAGTGCCACAATATGTGAATCTTCAAATATATGTTGAAAGTGCTACTGTGCAAAATATTTTTACAAAACTTAATAGCTTCACCCTCCATCCTGCCGAACCACCTCACCCACTTCACCGACCTTTTCATTCACTTTCAATCCTCAATCACTAAACAAGCACGCCCGCCTCGCAAGATCTCATGCTCCCACCTGCTAACCCTCTGACTACTCCTCCTCCTTGCTGGTGACATCTCCCCCAATCCTGACCCCCCCCACCACATCCCCACAACAACCTTCATCCCACGACCCACTGCCAACCCTCGCAACCTCATCACCACTAGCCCTTGCAACCCCACCAACATCAGACCCATTCCCCCAACCCATGCCCCACCTATCGCTCTACCCGGCACACTCTGGAATGCCCGCTCAGTGTGCAACAAACTCTCTGACATCCATGAACTCTTTATCTCCAGGAAATTGTCATTCCTTGGCCTCACCGAGACCTGGCTCACCCCCTCCGACATGGCCTCCCCTGCTGCACTATCCTACGGCAGCCTCAGCGTGTCCCACACCTCCCGTCCCTCTGGCAAACACGGCGGTGGAGTCGGCATACTGCTGTCCAACTCCTGCACCTTCAGCCCTATCCCCCTGCCCCCATCCGTCACTGTCACCTCCTTCAAAGCCCACTCGGTCCGAATTTTCTCCCCCTGCAACCTCCAACTAGCCATCATCTACCGCCCCCCCGGACCCATCGCCTCCTTCCTTGACCACTTCACCAACTGGCTACTTCACTTTCTCTCCACTGACATCCCCACCATCATCATGGACGACTTCAATATCCCCATTGACACTCCCAGTTCAGCCGCCTCCAACCTTCTTTCCTTGACCACTTCCCTAGGGCTCTCCCAATGGTCCTCCTCTCCCACCCACGAACAAGGCTACACGCTTGACCTCATCTTTACCCGCCTTTGCTCCCTCTCTAACCTCACATCCTCGGAACTCACACTATTTGACCACTATCTCTTGACCTTCTCCGCCCTCTCCTCCCCTGCCACTCTACCCCCTCTCCGCAAACTTGATCACCCTCGCCGAAACCTAAAAGATCTTGATCTTCCTTTATTCTCTGAATCCCTCCTCCCTCTCACCGACATACCCTCCGCTGACGACATTGACATTGCCACCACCCTATACAACACCACAATAACGACCGCTCTCGACCTAGCCGCCCCCTCACTCTCCATGCTCCACGCATTAACAGGCAACCATGGCACACCACCCTCACTAAAAACCTGAGACGGGCGTCCAGGGTCGCCGAGAGAAGATGGAAAAAGTCCCACACCCCCGAGCACTTTGCTCTGTTCAAGCAATCCATCACTGACTTCAAGACGGCACTTGCTACCGCCAAGCAAGTGTTCTTCTCATCCCTAATAACCTCTCTGTCCCGCAACCCCAAACAGCTCTTCAAAACTTTCAACTCCTTACTTCGCCCGCCTGCTCCTCCCCCTTCTCCTCTCATCTCTGCTGAAGACTTTGCGACCTTCTTCAAGGAGAAGATCGACAAGATCAGAAACAGCTTCGGTCCATTATCCCCACAACTCCCCCTCCCACCTACACTGCCCTCCTCCTCCATCAGCCACTTCTCCCCCATAACTGAAGACCAACTCTCCTCCCTCCTGTCAAAATCACACCTCACCACCAGCGCCCACGACCCGCTCCCATCCCACCTCATTATGAACCACACCTCCATTTTCATCCCAGCCCTCACCCACCTCTTTAACCTTTAACTTAGCACTGGTGCCTTCCCCTCGGCCTTCAAACACGCCCATCCTAAAAAAAACCTCACTTGACCCCACCTCTGTCTCTAACTATCACCCCATATCTCTTCTCCCATTCGCCTCTAAGCTACTTGAACAGCACGTTCACTCTGAATTGTCCTCTCACCTCTCCTCGTGCTCCCACTTCGACCGCCTACAGTCCGGCTTCCGACCCCTCCATTCCACCGAAACAGCCCTGACCAAAGTCACCAACGACCTACTGACCGCCAAGAACAAACACCACTACACCATCCTCCTCCTCCTTGACCTGTCTGCCGCCTTCGACACGGTTGACCACTCCCTTCTTCTCCAGATCCTGGAATCCCTCAGCATCACCCACCTTGCCCTCTCTTGGATCTCCTCATACCTAGCGGACCGGACCTTCAGCGTCTCCCACTCCCACACCTCCTCCTCACCCTACCCCCTTTCTATCGGAGTCCCCCAAGGTTCGGTCCTGGGACCCCTACTTTTCTCCATATACACTCTCGGCCTAGGGCAACTCATTGTGTCCCACGGCCTCCAGTACCACATCTACGCTGACGACACCCAAATCTACCTGTCCGGCCCTGACATCACCTCCCCACTCTCCAAAATCCCACAATGCCTTTCCGCCATCTCATCCTTCTTCTCTGCTGGCTTCCTTAAACTCAACATGGACAAAACTGAATTCTTAGTCTTCCCCCCAAGAAATTCCACCCCACCTCCCAACCTATCCATCTGTGTCAATGACTGCGCTCTCTCCCCAGTCCCCCAAGCCAAGAGCCTCGGGGTAATCCTTGACTCCTGCCTATCCTTCAAGCCCCACATCGAGGCCCTCACCACATCCCTCCAGCTCCAGCTCAAGAACATCTCGCGGATCCGCTCCTTCCTCACCCACGACACCGCTAAAACACTCATTCATGCTCTTATCATCTACCGCATTGACTACTGCAACCTCCTTCTCAATGGCCTCCTGGCTAACTCCCTCAAACCTCTCCAGTCTATCCTCAATTCCGCTGCCCGACTAATCTACCTGTCCTCCTGCTACTCCCCTGTCTTCCCACTCTGCCAAGCCCTTCACTGTCTCCCCGCCTCCAAGAGATCCCAATTCAAAACACTAACCATGGCGTACAAAGCCATACACAACCTGGCCCCACCATACATCTCCGACCTGGTCTCCCGATACTTACCCTCACGCAACCTCCGCTCCTCCCAAGAACTCTTCCTTTGTCAGTCCAGGACTTCTCCCAGGCATCTGCCTTACTCTGGAACTCCCTGCCCGAACACGTCAGACACTCTCCTACCCTGAGAAGCTTCAAGTGTCACCTGAAGACTCACCTATTCCGTCAAGCCTACAACCTGCCATGAGACCCAGGCGACTGCCCCATACCTGACATTCCCCCATCCTACTGTACCCTAACCTGCCCCTCATAGACTGTGAGCCCTCGTGGACAGGGTCCCTGCCCCTCCTGTACCTGTACGTCCTGATCACCTAGATTTAGTGTACTTGTTCTTGTCTAACTTATCCTCATGTAAAGCGCCATGGAACTTAATGGCGCTATATAAATAAATAATAATAATAATAATAATAATAATAATAATAATAAAATAGCTTCTCTGCCAAGATTTTTATACATGGGAACCCGGGAATTATTCCTCTTACATCCTGTCTACCAATCAGCAGAATAAGCATATGAAAAAGTGCCAAATGCTATAACAGTTAACAACATAAACCTAAATTGATTGTGTCATTACCTTCAGAAATTACACAGACCACCAGGACTCCCTACATGCACGTTTCGGCGACGGATCCCCAGAAGAAGGCAGTCGCAGTGTAATATGATATGGCAGTGTAATGTGATATGAGGATACAGATAATTGTATTATGGTATAGAAGTATCCTTCTGTAAGCTTAAATCTTGTTTAATATTTTCCTGCATGAAACATGCTTGAACATTTTTTTTTTTTAGAATCCTTAAAATACCATACATGAGAGATCCCAAAAGTGTGCATGGTCATGCATACTGGAACATGGCCTGGTTAAAAATAAGACTGGCGCTTTGTATGTCAGTAAGATGTAACGAAACCATCAAGAGACATATGCCTTTTGAAGAGTCTGTTGCATCTTTCAGCACTCAAGCGCCATCATCAGAAATGTTCTTTGGTCTGAGACTCTAGTACTTTTCTCTATCCAGAGAACGGAACAGCACTCCAATATAACAAAGCTACACTTCAAAGTGGGAGTTCTATTTTATCCTTTATAACAATCCAGAATCATGTTATCACGCCCTCAAGGGTGTGGTAACATTGAAAGAGGGCTGACTAGTCTGGTGTCACACCATCCCATCAACTAGTCACAGCCCTAATTAGCATAGGAAAAGCAAATCTTATAAATTCTTTTTTAAACATTGACTTTAATGTATAATAATAAACAGGGCTGGTTGTGCAGGGAATTTAGTCATACAGATGTGAATGCTGCTGGGTTGGTGGACATAGGAGATCCGACTCCAATATAACACAGCTATACTTCCAAGTAGGATTTTTATTTTAGCCTTTGTAAGAAATCAGATCCAAATATAGGCATAAGAAAAAAGTATTGTGCAATTTTTAGTTGGTAAAGAGAACTTGTCAGGTCCCCTATGCCCTTGAACTCAGCAGAAGTCACATCTGTTTTGATTAGTTGATGGGGCATTAGTTTTTCCCAGATTAGTTGGCCCTCTTTCCAGGTTATTACACCTTTTTGGGAGACTAATCCTTCATTAGTCTGAGTGCACATGCGATTCATAATATACAAAAAAAAATCACAGGTAAATATACACATGTGGTATCAAACATAATGATATTAGGAAAATATGTCAATAGGCTTCTACTAGATAACATTAAGTTATGATGTATTCAAATATCCGACACCCAAGGGAAAGAGAGCTGGTCGTAGAGATAATGCTGACAATAATAAGCTATAGTAAGGCAATATCCTGAAATTCATGAACCTTATGTGGTCCCAGGTACTGAACTGTAAGTACAAATTGGGACTGGATTAAGTGTGTGTGATGGTTTACACGCCAAAGGCCTCAGCACTACCAGGGCTGTGGAGTCAGTAAGTCAAACCACCAACTCAGACTCCTTAATTTCCCCGACTCTGACAAACTCCGACTCCTTCCTAAATGGCTCATGTTTAAGTGGTAAATTTATTGTAGTAAAATGGTAACATCAGACTTTTAATCAATATTATGTTACAATAATCAAGTTGTTTAGACACAACATAATAAGAATTCATAATAATATTCAACACAATACTGCATTGAACTACTGTACCCAATTCATTAAACAGATTTTAGGAGTTTGAGTCAGTCCATTTTCGACCGACTCTGACCCCACCAAATGGACACCGACTCTGATTTCTCTACTGCGACTCCATAGCCCTGAGCACTACTTAAAGGGACTCTGTCAGGTCATTTTTCAGTATGATACTAATATTACCATTGAATAGTGTTTTGGCAGACCTTTTCAAAACATGTAAAATCATTATTGTACAGTTTCCATGCGATAAGCATTTTCAGAGGTAGCTCCTGCATTAGTCCTCTCCATTATATTTGCAGCCAAATAGTCTGGCTGTATAAGTGTTATTTAAAGGGATCCTGTCACCCCCAAAACACCTCTAAAGCTATTAAAAGCTGTCCCTGGAGCATAGTAACATTTACCCTACACTCCTTTTAGCTCCTAAATGCACCAAGTGAAATTGAAGATAAATGTTATTACACTACCTCATTAGGGATGATAATGAGTGACTATGCTATTCATAGTCACCCTGGCAGGCGCTCCCTCTTCATGTTATCACGCCTCCATAGGCGTGATCTTCTAATCAGATTAAAATGCGCGCCTCCCCGCTCTGTGCTGTGTCTCGGCCGGCCTGTAGTGGGGCTGGGTGATGCGAATCGAGTCATTTCCGGCGCTGGGTGACGTAGTACACCCGCGCCGCTCGGTTAGCTTCAAAACGCGCACTGCCTATACAAGCTGGTGTTCTGTCCCTCCCCTCTGTGTTCTGTGCTGGAATTGGGGAAGTATTTTGTCCTGCACTGTGTGATATCTGTAAAATTTCTGTTATTATGAACGTTGGTGTTCCTGCAGACATGTAATGTGTGTATCTGCTGAGCGAATGATCAAATGTTCTTATAATCACATTGTAATATCTCAGACTGCACGTACTAAACACATGCCTCAGATACACACAATGAGGATTTTTAAGAGACCTCCTCCCCCCTCCTTTCTACTCTGCAATGAGTCACACAGCATAACAGATCACAGAAAGGCAGGGCAGTGTAGTGATGCATGATTATGCATTCCTTAGGTAGTGGGCTGCAAAGAGCTCATTGTGATTAACAGATGGAATTAACCTTTTATTTTGACGTTTACAGAGGATAGGAGGAAAGTATAAATAATGGAAATACATGAATAGAGAGAGCTTAGAGAAAGGAATTAGAAAATGATAGCAGTTACATATGGATATTTGACTTTACGGATTCCCTTTAACATATTGAAAACAGAAGAATCAAGAGCATATATCATATGCTTTTGTTATGCGCTGCTACAACTGAGAATACATGAGATCATCTGGACAATCATGAGTAATAAACACCAACAATAGACCTAAAACAACATTCACTATGTTTCTGATATCTTAGATCTTAACACTTCTCACTGCTCAGCCACACCTCTCAGCTAAACGCAAATCTCACCTACTTTTCATAAGATAAAAAATGCGTTAGCCAGTAGATAGAAAAATATTAGAATCTGAGAGTCCTCAGTGGTTGATACCTGTTAATGGCTAACTGAAAAGATGGTAAGTGAAGCAAGCTTTCGGGACACTATCCTTCATCAGGTTTTAATGACACAAATTCTGAAGACACACACATATATACATAAGCAGGGTGAAATAATGCAGTTAATACAACAGATGATGTAAAGCAGAGTCAGTCTTGAGAGGAGCTGGGGAGGTGAAATCAAAATTCTGAGATAAGAGGAACAGATAGAACATTAATACAATGATTAGTGGTCTATGGAGACCTGAAAATTCCTCAGTGAGAAAGCTATAAATCCATGCGAGACAGTTAATGTAAGAAGTGTCAAACGTTCATTGTCCTCTAACTGGGGTCTGTTGGAAGATGTGATATCCCCAAATGCCATTTCAATTGGTATAAAAACGCATGAATCCATGTGAGACATTCAATCCTGTTTTGAATGTGTCAAAGGTCATTATCAATTTGTATTCCCAAATTCTTCTCTCTTTCCGAGATTTGAAGTTACTTTTTAAAATGAGCAGATTCATGTCTGTTACCATTGTAAAGACATACTGATCGGATGTTTAGATTGTGAGCTCCGAAGAGAGACAGCATTACTCATGTATGTAAAGTGCTATGGAATTAATAGCGCTATATAAATGAATAAATATTATTATTATTATTATATTACCATGTGATCAGAACTGCAAAAATGCTTGGCTATAGGTAGATCCATACGCCTTTCTTTTATTGTGTGGCGATGAGAATTCATTCTTGTTCTGAATTATTGTCCTGTCTCACCTACGTACATGCCATCTGTTGGACATTTGGCACATATAATTAAATACACCACGATGCTTGTGGTGCAACTGAAGTTACCTGGGATCTTGTAGTCCTGACCAGTCCTGGGAATCTTTATCTTGTCTGTTGTCATTATAATGACATTTATAATAACAGCGGACATGATAAAGATTCCCAGGACAGGTCAGGACTACAAGATCCCAGGTAACTTCAGTTACATCACAAGCATCGTGGTGTATTTAATTATATGTGCCAAATGTCCAACAGGTGGCATGTATGTAGGTGAGACAGGACAAAAATTCAGTACTGATAATTTTTTCTTTATATGATTGTAAAATTAATCTTTTTAAACCATTTTTACTACAAATATCCTACCAATTTACTGCTGTAGAGTCTGTTCAATCCTTCATATAGTTGGCTGTATTGCTGCCTCTGACAGATTCTAAAGCATACTATTCCACTTTTTCTATTTTAACCCTTCCTTCTCTCACAGTAGTACAGTGAAACAACGCCAAGGAAGAAGAGGTGGCACCATATACTTAAGATATTCTAGGTAGCATGGTGGCTCAGTGGTTATCATTGCAGTCTTGCAGCACTGAGGTCTTGGGTTCAAATGCCACCAAGGACGACATCTGCAAGGAGTTTTTATGTTCTCCCTGTGTTGCGTGGGTTTCCTTAGGGCACTCCGGTTTCCCCCCACATTTCAAACACATACTCATAGGATGTTTAGATTGTGAGCCCCATGAGGACAGTGTTACAAATGTATGTAAAGCACTATGTAATTAATTGCGCTATATAAATGAATTAATAATTATTATATTATTAGTAGAGCCATCCTGAATTCATAAATTCATATCTAACTAAAGCCGGTTTTACACTGGCGTTCAGCTGTGTTGCGTACGCATGCGGCTACGAATACGTCCTATGTCCCTATGTTTAACATGGGGACGCACAATGTATGCATTTGGTTGCTTTTCAATTCTTTTGTGTGTGAATTCGGTGTTTTACAGGTCTCTAGAAACACCTTATGTTGCATTTTTTGTGTGTCCAAGGATGCTTGATTTATACGCAAGCATCCACAAGAGCACAATTTGTGCATTGAAGCCAATTGAGATGCATTGCCATCCAGATGCCAATGCAAGCAGTAGCTGGATATTCTCTCTGTCTCCCTGGCTGCTATAATGGGTTGCTTTGGTTTAGTTAGTTATCAAGGTTTTAGTTTTCATTTATATCTTAATTCTCGTATTGTATTATCTTGGGTCTTTATCTGTTACTTTTCTGTGTATGTTTCTGGGTTTTTAATGATAGCACTGTTTTGTACAAAATGGGTAATGACGTGATTAAGTTCACCTGCTGTATAGCAGGATGTAACGTCCCACACCATACAGGACCCATGGAAGTGCAAACAGCACGAAACGGCAAGCAGTACTCCGGCACCTCTGCTCCCCCTCCCTGCACCGCTGTAGCCTGCACCCTTAATAAAAACATGCACCGTAAAGACTGGCGAGTGCCGCTCTTCATTCCTTGTTTCCTATGGGAGTACATACATTCCTATGCAGTTTTCTCTCTCTCTCTCTCTTCCCGGCTGCTATAATGGGTTCCAATGGGAGTATATACATTCCCATTCAGTTTTCTCTCTGAGCGCATCAGGATAATATATGCTGCGCTTCCATCAGGATGTAGGTGTACAGCTGTGCATTTGTATCTGTGCGTTCAGACACTTGCAGAGCGAACCAGCCCACATGATAAAAGATTTAAACCTAGTACCAGGCTTCTTAAAATAATAGATGGAACATAACTTGCACCCTATAGCTTAGCACAGCTTTTTGAACTCAAGATAACTGGTAAAATATGATTTGCGATAGTTGATAAATTTTATCTTTGCAGGTTTTTTCTTTTTATTATAAGAAGAATTTATTATACATTAGTTTTGGCTATAAAGCCAGTCTACAAAAATCTATTTCTTTCTGTATATTTGCAATATAGATAAACTTTGGATGCACATAAAATCTCATTATGTAATGTTGGCATTTTTATCATTTGTTTTTGTAAGCAATCACATATCCATGGACTAGGTTGGTGCACAGTGACTAGGCATACTATGCAATGTCAACACAGACTGTATAGGAATCCATAATGGATAACAGAATAAATGTGAATGACACATACTGCACATATGACAATAATCATACAGCTTACATATCCTTAGCAGGCTTTTTAATACAGCAATTTGTATTGAATTTATGAAATTGTCTATTTAAACATCATTGTGTGGTCAATATCTGGAATGTAAGTCTTGAGCGGTGTTGATGTTGACTTGCTCGCTAACATTTCATTGAGGTGCTGATATAATCAATTGTACGGTTTGATTCAATTAACTGGTGTCCCATCACTTCAGCAGATGGCTCAAACCATTTGACTTTTATGAGGTGTCTTCTATGGAGCATAAAAGTAATTGAAGGAGCTTACTGGTATGCACTTGATATATTCAAACATAAACGAGAGATAATCTGAAGATGCCTGATAAATATGGAGATAAATGCAGGCAGCTGTTTTGCAGTGTGCACTTTTTTTGGCTTTTGACTTGTGTTTTTGGAAATAAAAAGAGAAAAAATCAATATACTTTTCTCATGAAAGTGATATAAATGCCAGGATGTAATTTTAGCTTAGTTTTCATTTCGTACTTTTATACGCTGTTCACTACTATGAATGTTAATATATTCAATTACAAAAATTTAGTGTGATTAATATTGAGTACTAACTATTTTTTTCAGTATACAATCTGCATGTATAGTTAGAAACTGATATTTCTTTTCTTCTTTTTTCAGATAACAGAACCAGTAAATGAAACACTAGAATGTCCCGGGATAACCCTGGTTCATAAAGTCGTAAAGACCAGCAATTTCAATATGGAACATTTAGCAATAGAACTTGTTTTACTGGACAGTTTGCTGACTTAATGTGGTACTGCCATCCTCCCACAAAGAGCTGCCTTAGCAACTTCATGGTTAATCAAGCATGTTCTTAAGAAAAGCTTGCAACACATACAAATCTTTCATCTTCAACACACACAAATCAAGTTCCAATTTTAGTGTTAGAATTATAACTACTGTAGAGATGAGCGAACCCCGTGAAGTTTTGGCGGAAGTGTTTGGGACCCAAGCTTGACCCTGAACCTCATTGGATTTCACTGAGTTTTCTATTCAGCTGTATGCCCACATACAGCCAGCCATCAGCAGAACACTTCCAGGGGCAGGAGAGAGAAGATTTATATTTTTTTACAGTCTCATCATGGGTGAAAACTCGGTTTTAACCCCCAGTGCAAAACCAATCACAGGCTGCAAGCAGCTCGCACTGGGCCAAGCATGGAGTGTACCAGAGCCCAGCACTTTGGAACCATCACAAACCCGAACTCCAGGCTCCGAACAGGTTTGCTCATCTCTAATTAGAACTATTCATCATAAGCTTCATAACTTGGGTTTCCATGACTGAGAAACCACACACAAGATTCAGATTTTGCTTGCAATGCCAGATACTCACAATTTTAAAACTTTGAGGGTCCGTTCGCACAGGAGAATACTGGTGCATATTGCTGGGAGAAAAAAAATCTTCACTTTCAGACAAAATATACACTAAAAAAGAGGTCCATGCGCACGATGCCTTTTTTTTGTGCGGGGAAGGTGCAGATTTTTGTCCTGCGTGTGCCATTTCATGTAAGTGACACGTCAGAAACAGGGCCTGTGCCCTATGTTTACATGTATAAATGTGATAAAAAATGTATTAGGAGCATTCATATAAACTGTCGGAACCTGGTGGGGGACTGCATTAATGTTTAAAAACTACTATTTTATTATAAAGACTATTTGAAGTCCGATCTGCCAGAGCGGGGACTTCTCTGCATCTTCTACTCTATTTGTGTAGGTGCACAAGCTATGCTTATTCTTAAAAATTCTCTATACACTAACCTGTCAAAAGCAGCATAGATATCTACAACTCTTTTGATGGTTCTGTACGTAGAGGACTTTCAGAATAGGCATAGCTTGTGCTCCTATGCAAATTGCATAGAAGATGCTGAGGAGTCTCCTCTCTGGCTGCAAAGGCTGACACGACTTCGAACAGTGTTTATAATAAAGTAGTAGTTTTAAACAATCATGTAGCCCCTCACCAGGTCCCCACTAATTATATACATGCTCACAATATATTTTTATCACATTTAAGGCCCTGTCACACACAGTATCGTTAACGATACTGTTGAAACGTCACAAGTCTTGAGACATTCAAACGACGTTGTAACAATGTCGTTGCGTGTGACACGTCGATACGACCAGCGATAAATCGTCTGATCGTTGATCGCAGGTTTATGAGCTAGTTTCCTCCCACATTTCAAACACATACTCATAGGATATTTAGATTGTGAGCCCCATGAGGACAGTGTTACAAATATATGTAAAGCACTATGGAATTACTAGCGCTATATAAATGAATTAATAATTATTATATTATTATTATAGCCATCCTGAATTCATAAAAGTCAGTGTCTAACTAAGGCCTTTGTCACACCGGCATTGCATCCTACGTCCCTATGTTTAACATGGGGATGCACGGTGTATGCGTTTGACTGCCTTTCAATGCCTTTGTGTATGAATTCGGTGTTTTACAAGCCTCTAAAAACACTTCATGTTGCATTTTTTGTGTGTCCGAGGATGCTTGATTTATACGCAAGCATCCACAAGCGCACAATTTGTGCATTGAAGCCAATTGAGATGCATTGCCATCCTGATGCCAACGCAAGCAGTAGCTGGATATTCTCTCTCTCTCCCTGGCTGCTATAATGGGTTGCTTTGGTTTAGTTAGATATCAAGGTTTTAGTTTGCATTTATATCTTAATTCTCGTATTGTATTATTTTGGGTCTTTATCTGTTACTTTTCTGTTTATGTTTCTGGGTTTTTAATGATAGCACTGTTTTGTAAAAAATGGGTAATGACGTGATTAAGTTCACTTTCTATATAGCAGGATGTGATGACCAACACCATAAAGGACCTGTGAAAGTGCAAACAGCACGAAACGGCAAGCCGTACTCCGGCACCTCTCCCCCCCTCCCTGCACTGCTGTAGCCTGCAGCCTTAATAAAAACATGCACCGTGAAGACTGGCGAGTGCCGGTCTTTATTCCTTGTTTCCTATGGGAGTACATACATTCCTATGCAGTTTTCTCTCTCTCGCTTCCCGGCCGCTATAATGGGTTCCTATGGGAGTACATACATTATAAACTACTACTTTATTATAAACACTATTTGAAGTCCCATCAGCTCTTGTAGCCAGAGCGGGGACTTCTCTGCATCTTCTACGCAATTTGTGTAGGTGCGCAAGCTATGCTTATTCTTAAAAAGTCTCTATACACTGAACTGTCAAAAGCAGCGTAGATATCTACAACTCTTTTGATGGTTCTGTGCATAGAGGACTTTCAGAGTAGGCATAAAATGCATCCTAAAATTTGTTGGGCAATTTCTCCTGAGTACACCGATACCTCATATGTGGTCATAAACCACTGTTTGGGCGCACGGCAGAGCTCAGAAGGTAAGAAGCGCCATTTCACTTTTTGAATGGAAAATTAGCTCCAAAAGTCAAATTGCGCTCGATCCCTTCTGAGCCCTGCCGTGCGCCCAAACAGTGGTTTATGACCACATATGAGGTATCGGTGTACTCAGGAGAAATTGCCAAACAAATTTTAGGATCCATTGTATCCTGTTGGCCGTGTAAAAATGAAAGAATTGAGAGTAAAAGAACATTTTTGTTAGAAAAATTAAAATGTCCATTTTTTTCCTTCCACGTTGCTTTAGTTCCTGTGAAGCACCTGAAGGGTTAATAATCTTCTTGAATGTAGTTTTGAGTAGCTTGAGGGGTGCAGTTTTTGGAATGGTGTAAATTTTGGGTGTTTTCTGTCATGTACACTTCAAATGTGATGTGGTCACTAAAAAAATGGTTTTGTAAATTTTGCTGGGAAAATGAGAAATTGCTGAGGAACTTTGAACCCTTATAACTTCCCACCCCAAAAAATTTTTTCCCAAAAGTGTGCTGATGTAAAGTAGACATGTGGGAAATGTTATTTATTAACTATTTTGTGTCACATAACTCTCTGGTTTAACAGACTAAAATATCTAAAGTTAAAAATTGCAAAATTTTCAAACTTTTTGCAACATTTTTTATTTTTTCACAAATAAACACAAAATTATTGACCTACATTTACCACTAACATGAAGCCCAATATGTCACGAAAAAACTGTCTCAGAATTGCTAGGATCTGTTGAAGCGTTCCAGAGTTATTACCTCATGAGGGGACACTGGTCAGAATTGCAAAAAATGGCAAGGTCTTTCGGGTCAAAATAGGCTGGTTCCTGAAGGGGTTAACTCTGCCATGCTCAAGACAAGAAAAGCTGGCAGCACAGTGTGGTGTCAGGCTACACCTCCAATTATACTCCATGGGACAAGGCATGAAGAGGAGGAGTGAGGAAACAGGTGGAGGGGAGACACAAAATGATTGTGCTGAACTGTCTGAAAATTAATTTACCTAACTCCAAAGCTGCTGCTTCTGACTGTGAGCCAACTAAGCAGTGAAGAACTGAAATTCCTCTTTATATGCTGTAAATCCATATTGGAGGCATCATAGCATCTAGTCTCCTTCCTCCATCCTCAGAGTCAATTGGAAATTAAGCGATAGTCTGTAGAGGGGATATCTTGCGAACAGACAGACTACAACTTCTATCGTGGTCAGCAATGGCATTATTCCTCATGTAGAGAGGCATGAAAACTTATTCTGAAAAGTTACTTAAAAGTATAGCTTCTCTTTAAAGCTTCAATATAACATAGCTAACAGCGCACAAAAGATAAGCAGTCTTACATCTAATATTGCTGCCTCCATGTGATCCCTTGCCCATCAAGAAAATATCAATGTATATCAATATTTCAGAATTAATATTATTGACCTTCCGAAATATTCCCATGAAATATTTTTGCATTCAGAGATATTATATTAGCTTTTTTTTGTAACTTCTAATAGATGTTCTACATATACATTGGAAACACAATAGTTAATTCAAAATAAATACAAAAATTTATGTTGAAAAATTCAGAACAATAAAGGAAGTTTATATGATATAGAACTGCCCCAAATAAGTACAGTACTAAAATAGGCAAATAAAAGATATACTTGTCACCCAATCTCAATGGTGTACCCAAGCCGAGATAAACTGATGCAACAATTTACTATTATACATGATACATTTGCCATCATTTTGCTTTATACTGTATGATAGTGATATGAAAAAATATTACTCATTTTGTACAACCCTAAACTGAGGCAAGAGCTGGAAATATTCCTTTTATGCAAAAATAAAACTCAGCACGTGATGGAGCTGTAAAGGTAAGGATTAGAAAATATCTCAAGATAAGCAAAACAACATTTGAAAATTAATAGCTTGGAGACTGCAGTAAAACAGGAAGATCTTGACATTTTCTCATTTATCGCAAAATCTCTTAAGTATGAGCAGAACTATTTTTAATTAAACGGAGAGTACTTAAGGCTAATCCTCTACTGGATACCAGTTGTGCAAATAGAAAAGGCAAAAGCCTGCGTCGGAAAACAAAATAAGACAATAAAAACCAACGAAGGAAAGAGAAGCTGGAGCTCTTATTATTTGCTGGTTGCTTTACGCTTCACTAGAAAAGTTTCAATTGTCAAAAATGTGTACTGGATAATGAAAGCATTGGTATGGGCTGAAATCTCATGTCTGTTTCAAGTATAAGAAAAGGAAGAACAGAGAAAAATATTTATTACAGAGAGTTATACAAGTCTTAAAACACCAAACCGTTAAAAACGCCGGTCTTTTGCTTCCTTGTGTATTTGGGATTTTATTTGCCAGTTTTGTAAGTTGAGGCAGTAAGGGGGCGTTTGTGAAGCTGCACAAGTTCAGGACTTGATAACATATAGTTGACAAAAATATACAATAAAAGACTGAATGGTCAATCAACCCATCCTCAACCTAGTATAAGGAGAGACTGCTTTCTTCTAGCTATAGCACCCAACTAGATCATGAGGGGTTTTTTGTATGACAGGTCAGCTTCCATTAGGTGAACGAAACCTAGCCGCAACATCTCACACAATTAGTATGACCCGTTATTCCTGCATTGTTCTAAACAAAGACTTTTGGACAAGTCAAAGTAAAGTTCTTCTTCACCTGGTGCAAAAGATCAAATTTACCTCTTTAGTTATAAATAGGAATAATCTAGCCAAGGTGATTCACTGGCACCACCACACATGTTCAAATGGAGGCAGAATTCATACAAAAAAAATTAAGGATGTGACTATTTGTGCTTGTCTGCATTATGAAAGGCACCATGTGTAGACTAGTACATGCTGTAATTTTATTCCACATGGATCCAACAAATGAAAAGTGATCATATGAACTGGCTTTTTAACAGTTAGTGTGCTGTCTGTTGTAACCATGAACACCATGTGAACTGAAATTTTACAATATACAAGTGAATCTCAGTCGATTATATATATTTGTCACAGGTGTGTTAGGAGGAAAGGATGAGACTGTAGAGGTCACTCGCAGGAGGTCCCAGCGTTTGGCCAAACAGTCCACATCCTAAATAAAAATGTCTCTGTCGCTTTAAGAGGCATTTCCCTTTTAGTTAAAGTTGGAGGTCACTAGGACCCAGCTGATTCCTGCCCTTGGAGCTGCCTATATATTTCCCTTGACTCCCAGAATGCACTGCTGGTGATAGCCTCAGGTGTTCTTGATTGTTACTTGGATCAAAGCAGTGTTTCTTGGAGCCTGCAGCTTTGTTGCTTGGATCTGCTAAAGCTAAGTGTATCTCTTCCCAATTTGTATGTTTTCCTTGTGTGTTTTCTAGTTGCTAGCTGGGTTGACACGTGTTCACCCGCTCTGAGCCCTGTGTAATGGTAGTCCAGGGACAGTCAGGGAATAGGTATCCTGGTGGCGACAGTTGCGGAAACTGTATAGGGACGTTAGGGGAGCCAGGTGTCAGCGCTAGTTGTTCTAGGGTTCACTATCCCCCCTTTTTGCCCTTAGCATCAGGGACTCCTTTCCCCTCCTCTGTCGTCGTCCAGCGCTGGGCGTCTCCCTACACCACAGCGTGACAATATTATCATCAAAAAGTTCATTTATTTCAGTAATTCAATACATAAAGTGATATGCATATATTATATAGTCATTACAGAGTGATCTATTTCAAGTGTTTATTTCAATTAATATTGATGATTTTGACTTACAGCCAAGGAAAACCAAAAATTCATCATCTTAGGGCCCTTTCACATCAGCGTTTTTTTCAAATCGCGGCAGATGCGGTGAAAAAAACGCATCTGCCGCGATTACCGCATACCGGCTGCACTTGCGGCACAGTTGCGGCGCGGTTGCGGTAAATGCCATACAAGGTATAGGCGGACTTGCGGCAGGTGCGGCCGCGAAATAAAATGCTGTCAGCCGCGGTTTTTTTCGCGGCCGCACCTGCCGCAAGTGCCAAAACCGCACTTGCCGCACCTGCCGCAAGTCCGCCTATACATAGTATGGCGTTTACCGCAACCGCGCCGCAACCGTGCCGCAAGTGCAGCCGGTATGCGGTAATCGCGGCAGAAGCGTTTTTTTCACCGCATCTGCCACGATTTGAAAAAAACGCTGATGTGAAAGGGCCCTTAGAAAATGAGAATACTATATAAGACCAACTGAAATAATGATTTTTAAATCATAAATGTTGGCCGATTCAAAAGTATGTACCATAAATGCACTCAATACACTCAATACTTGGTTGGGGCTCCTTTAGGATGAATTACTGCATCAACGCAGAGTGCCATGGAGGCGATCAGCCTGTGGCACTGCTGAGGTATTATGGGAGCCCAGGTTGCTTTGATAGCAGCCTTCAGCTCATCTGCATTGTTGGGTCTGGTATCTCCCATCTTCCTCTTGGTTTCGGTCACGCACGTTTGCCGGCCAATCAAGCACAGTGTTAATGTGATTATTAAACCAGGTATTAGTACATTTGGCAGTGTGAACAGGTGCCAAGTCTTGCTGGAAAATGAAATTTCCATCTCCAAAAAGCTTGTCAGCAGAGGGAAGCATGAAGTGCTCTAAAATTTCCTGGTAGACGGCAGCACTGATTTTGGTCTTGATAAAACACAGTGGACGGCCCTACAGCAGGTGACATGGCTCCTCAAACCACGACTAATTGTGGAAACCTCACACTAGACTTATAAATTAACCAAGGGGATTAATCAGTTATAATTAAGCAAACTTTAAAAACCTTTTATTAGCAATTCACCAAAAAAAACGAATAAGGAACTCGTCAGACAGACCAACATAAACAAATACAAGCAGATAAGGCAATTCACCAGTACAGGAACACTGGTATTATTGTACAGAGCAAAGAATGGTTAGAGTACAAATATCTGTAAACCCATAGTCAACCGTACCATGGTAAATATTGCACAATATGTCCAGATAAAGATACCAATCAAGAAAAAAAGGATAGATCTCAACCCAAGGGTCCAGGAGTTAGTCAGGCCTTGCAGTAATGCAGCGCACGGGTGATTATCCCAGGAACACAAACCCTACAGAACCTCCATTTGCAAACTCGTATTTCAGGTTTTTGCCACTCATAGGTGCAAAGCAGGATAACTGGATGTCTAGGTGAATTCTCTTGTTATGTAATGATGAGGGGGCAAAAGCCCTGAAACATGTGCCTGCAAATGGAGCTTCTTGCTCGATTTTTTTTATCCTCAGCCAGGTGCAATGTTTTCTTAAGGGTCGAAATCAACTTTTAGATGGCACATCCAAATGTGAATAAAATCTTTCTTAAAATTTTATTTAAAGTGTAAATGTCATTTCATTGATAAAAAAAAAACAGTACTTCACTGGTTGTTAATGATGGGTAACATAGCAGCTAAGATAATGATTTTTGCGCCATATGACTTATTTTCTTAACTTTTTTTGTGCTCTTTTAAAGAGGACCTGTCACGCCACTGCTGCATGGCAAAGTAAATGCAGTACTGAATGCAGCATGTCTGCTGCATTCAGGGAACGGGTCCCCCATGTCTCTAGCCCCCCTGTACCCCGCAAAACACACTTTATAAAGCTTACAAGAAGTCCAATAGGTGGGATCTGTATAACAGGTTGTCACCGCTGGCACAGTCCTCCTGTCTCCTCCGTGTTTGTTTCTCCCCCTCTATGTGAATGCCGCCACCTCCTGTTTTGCCCTCCGCTTCTCCTGCGCAGTCAATCACGCTGCCGCACAAAGCAGCATTGTGTGATGTCAGCGGCAGAGCCCGCCCTGCTTTATGCTTTATTCAAACAGCAGGGCAGGAATCTGGTACTATTGTTTGGGTGTCCAAAGTGGGTGTTGGCTTTCTATATGTACAGGTGTTAATATTACCATATTCCTTCATGTTTTACTTTCTAGGGATAAATATGGTAATATTAACACCTGTACATATAGAAAGTGAACAGCTACAAATTCTTTATGGAGGTGGGAGAGTGGACACCCAAAGAATTTGAAGACGGAAATACCTAAAGGGGCAATTTGCTAGACTGAAATGTAACTGTTCGAGTAGCCTCTCCTTTCAGACTAAACCTCGCGATCTGTGTAATCGGTTTGAAGAAAGAGGCTATCCGACTAAAGTAATCAAAAGGGCCTTTGAGCAAGTGGACCAGAATGATCGAACATGTTACCTAAATCCCCCACAAAAAGAAACAAATGACGGACAACAAACTGTATGGTTTATCACAATATACAGCAACGGCTCTGGGTGGTTGAGGAGAATCCTTCAGAGACATTGAAAAATCTTACAGATGGATGAGGACATAGGGAACATGCTCCCAAAACACCCCCTAATCACGTACAGAAGTCTAGGTCTCTTAAGGATAGACTTGTGTTTTGCTATTTTACAGCCCCCACTGACAAAATGTGGTTGAAAAACAATTTAAAAGGATGTTATAGATGCAGCGGGTGTGTGGCTTGTAAGGCTATGGCGATAAGTAAATCATTTAGGAGTAACGTATTAGGGAGAGAATATGAGATCAGGACATTCATTATTAGTAGATCCAAAGGAGTTATCTACAAGGCGACCTGTGAATGCGGGTTGGAGTATATTGGCAAAACCAAGCGGGAATTCAGGAGGAGAGTGGGAGAGCACTTGAATGACATAAGGAAAAAGGCTGATACATCAACAGCTACACACGTGAATATCAATCACGATGGTAATGAGAATGTTCTCAAGTTTATGGGCATAGACGTAAGTACAACAAACAGCAAGAGGGGGAGATTGGGACAAGAGAATATAATAATAATAATATATTACATATATTACAACAAGAGGCTAGGTGAACACACAGAATGAAAACTGCGAACCCTTCGGCCTTAAATTAATCTCCGCCCTTTGCACCCTTTGTATGATTTATAATAGGGTGATGGTAGGAGGGACAGCCACTGAGGAGTGGGGGTGAAAACCTCCGCCGTCAGATAGTGGTAAGAGATGGTTAGGGTGATGATAGAATCTGTAGGCTTTGCTATGTTCTTTCATTCCCTTTTCCTTTTTCCTCCCAATACAATAGCCCATCCACTGAGAAATTGTCCCACTAGTCTCTGATGTATCCCTTCATCCGACCAGGACATTCAAACCAATCTGTAATGTAAGCACTTTGTTGATCTCAGAACCAACTGACACCTCCTTGTGAACCTTATCTATAATACCTAAGGCATCTTATTATTGACTGGCCATTGTTTTTATTGAGACCAGTTTGGTGTCTTTGACCCATAATTGTAAACAAGGGTTTAGCCCTAGAGAGGTATTCACAGCAATTGCTGGGACGATCCCCTCATCCTCAAGAACCAGGAACGGAGGAGTTAAATCGGTTCTGTACATAGGAGAGCTCCACTCCTATATCAGGTATGCTCTGTGAGCTCTGCCCAAGAACTGAGGTCACATGGTATAATGCAGGCACCAGATCCTGCCCTTTGAGGCCTTGTGCTGTATGCAGACTGCGGGGCTGGGAATCTAGTGCCTGCTTAAACAGCATGACTGCACCTGTTCACTCCTCATCAGATTCTCAACCCCGCAGTCTGCATATGTGGCACCCCAGGGTCAATGTGCCACAGTGTCATCACTGCTCCCGGGTAGTGGTGTAACCAGAGAGCAACAAAGGGTATTCTCATCAGGCAACACACACACAACACCAACACCTCCAAGTCAGAAGAGTTCAGCTACTGAGAGGGCTGTGAAGAGTTCAGCTCCTGAGAGGGCTGTGAAGAGTTCAGCTTCTGAGAGGGCTGTGAAGAGGACCTGAGTGTAAAAGAGCAGTGCTAAGCTCATCTCAGAGTCCACTGATGAGTTTCAGGCCTAAGGCTAAGGTCTGAGGAAAAAAAGAGGAAATATTGGAGGCTGAGCAGCTCCGTGCTCTCCCCAGAGGAAAAGCGCATAGAACGGACACCGGAGTCTGAGACTGTGCAGGGTCACACACCCCAGCAGTCAACACCGGAAAGTGGGGAGTTCCAAATTCTCCAGCTACACTGTACCAGAGACACAGCAACGCATAGACTCCAGTAACACTGACACCCAGGAGCAGGGTAGAGAAAGTGAAGAACTCGAGTTGCCTGTTATATTGGTACCCCGCAAGAAGAGACAGGGCCGGCAGCCTAGCTTAAGCAACTGCAGGAGTCAAAGTACAAGCACATTAAGGGAGCCAAAGACCCAGCCGGGCGAGAATAACCTCAAGTTGCTCTCAAGACTCCGTGGACAGCTTTTACCATCTGCTCCAGTAAAGGACTGAGAAAACTACTAAACCGTGAGTCTGCCTGTTACTTGCGCCCGTCGCTTTGCACCCTGTACATAGGTACATAGACATTCCACACTGCCCAGGAGATTGGCTTTACCTGTGGAGAGCCGTTCCATCCCCAGCTGCCATCCATCATCCCCGGTGGTTCTGCAGCAGCGGTGGTCCCCACAGACCACATCCCATGGGTGGCGTCATGACAAAATCCCTTGTAAATAACCCCTTTTTCAACTGAGCCCAGGCCACGGGACTACCGTGATCCCCGAGAGACAGCACTGGCCCGGTTCCCAAGTACCAAGTGGGGGCCCATCACATACAGCACACAGAGCAGGATCTGGTGCCTGCATTATACTATGTGGGCTCAGTTCTCGTACAGGGCTCACAGAGCATGTCCAACAACTGAGTGATCTTTGAAGACGCCGACAAAGTGTCAAGGAAGAGAAGAGGAGGGTGTCAGAGAAAAGTAGAGGAGGAGTAACACCAGTGAGGCGTTCAGGTCCAGGGAGGGGAGCGTACCTCTCGGACCTATAGTAAGCATTAGCATACAGGGTGGGAGATTTAATAAAGTCTTTATTTAGGTGTCCCTGGGGGTAGGGGAATAAAAGCCAACTTCACAAAATGCATCATAGGTGCTTCTGAAGGTGGCAATTTTAGTTTAATAGGCCCTGGGGTTGACAGGTTAACTTTAAATAAAAATTTAAACAGTGGTTACACTTTAAATCCACAAATTAAACCACAATTAAACAAAGGACATATATTCATGCTAAACAGATCTAGGTTTATAGTGGTGAAATTCATCTAATCAAAAAATGTCACAAGAACACACCTATTGGGAGTAAATTCTATTCCATCAAACCAGACAGATTAGTAAATGAATATAGTAAACTTTCTACTATTCATACCTTTGGGTTATGTTGCGTCCAATTTTACAATCCAGTATACTTCCCTCATAAAACTTTTTTGATGCCATCTGTCTCCTCGTGTAGGTTGACTAACAATTACTATCCCAAAAAACGCTAGGCGAAGTCATTCAATCATGTTTCTCCAAAAAATGCTTAGAAGCACCAGCATAACAGCTATTTTTTAGATTTATACAAAATACTTGTTCAGCCACTATTTCTTTTTTTTATAATTTTTTGATAATGCAACTTATATATTTTGTCCCACAAATGTTAATTCTATACAATATACTACATGAGAGGTATCACTAACAAAACAATTCAAAGGTATGAAAAGTCAAAAGGGTACAATGTTAAATTATTATTAATATATCTGGTTTGATGTTCTTTGGTATAGAGGCAACTCCCAATGTGTGTATTCTTGAGCCATTTTTCTATTGGCTAAATTTCCCCTGTATAAAACTAAATCTTTTAGTATAAATCTATCTCCTGGCTTTAAAGGGAACCAACCACTAGGACTTAACGACCTGTAAATCAGTGCAGCAGGTGACTGACGTGTGCAGCATGACATCCCGATTCAGGATTATTTTTCCTCCTCCCTCCCCTCCATGGGTTTGTCTTTCTGCTGTAACAAGTCCTGGTGGTTGGTTCCCCCTAATAGATAAGGTCACAGTGCACGCCAGATGCCCATGTCCACGCCATGTGGTTTTATTCTATGAATTTAAGTAGAATTTGAAGATAGCTTTTTATGACATTTGGGATGTGCCGCCTGTTTCTCTTTTTTTGTGACACATATCCTGGGCACTCAATTACCGTATTTTTCAGACTATAAGACGCACTTTTCCCCAAGCATGTTTAGAGGAAAGCTAGGGGTTTGTCTTATGGCTGTGGGAGTGGGGAAAGCTGGCAGAACAGGTTCACAGGAGGCAGGAATCCGCACTGGCACTAATACATGTGCCATTACTTAAGAGAAGTGATATTCACTGCTCGCCATGCCTATAATCTCCTGTCCACCTTTCTGCACTGAAGCCGGCACCAAGAGGTGGGCAGGATTATGGTCATGGGAACGGTGACAATGCATTGTGTTTCTGCGGTCTGACTGTCTTCATGTATGTGCTGTTGCCAGTGCTATTTTGTTAGAACCTGAGGATTGTACAGTCTTCAATAAGTGGGGCCGGAGATCGTGGTCTGTGTAAGCACTGCCCTGGCGCCATTTTCTGGAAGACAGTGCCTCACAATGTGGGTAAATCAAAAGTAGTCTTTTTACCACCATTAATGCAACATTTTAATCCTGAACAGATGGGATCTTTATCAAGCATAGCATAAAGAAATTTAACCACATTTAAGTTTCTGTAACTATGATTGATAAAGATCCCATTGGTTAAGGAAAGAAACGTTGCATTATTTGTGGAATAAAGACGACTACTTTTGATTCACCAACATTGTGAGGCACTGTCTTCTATCTTACTATCTACGTTGGACACCTGGATCACTCCCTGGACTGGACGTGCACCAAATATGGGGTAAAATATGTCCCTTGTACACCATAATAGTTGCTGAAAGCCATCAATTTTTTTTTTTATATTTTCTGAAACACAGTCTCTAGAATCCTAACATAAAGACAATTGTATTCAAACAAGGGGAAAAAAAAAGCTGAAGGATGAGAACAGCTAATGATGTGGCCAGGGCTGTGGGGGGGTACTCGGTCACCGGGTCTGCTGAGTAGGGAATCACAGGTGGACGGTATCCCGGTGCTGTGCCCTGGGGATCATTTGAAGGGGGGGGTGAGGGAATTATTTACAGGGAGACGTGACGCCACCTGTAGGGTCCGGTAAGGTGGTACCGGCGCTGCCAGCCGGCCGCTGAGGTGATGGAGGGGGCAGCAAAGTGTGGTACAGCTCCCCACAGGTGGAGCTTTACCTCAGGGCAGCAATAAAGGAAGATGGTGAGGGAGAGCAGTGAAGGAGGAAGATGGTGGGTTATAGCCGATGAACAGTCACACATACACACAGGGATAGTTGTTCCGGTACCTTTTACTGGTAGTCACAAAACAGGTACAGTTCTGAGTAATACCTGGGTCCCTGGTGCAATTTAGGATCAACTCCTTAGAAAGATATGAGGCCTCCTTTATCTCTATTCTTTCTCTTGAGGGATGAGTCTTGCCTGAGTTTGAGCTCTCCAATTCTCTATTGTCTAAAACTAACAATCAGGCCCTTCTGCGGGAACCCGGTTTATCCTGTGGCCCCTGGTCCTCTGTTTGGTTAGTTTTTTTTAATGTCTCTATTCTCTTCCTTCAGGGCTAAACTTCTCCTGAAATTGCTGGGCTTTTACTGTGGCTATACAAGCCCACAGCATCGGACTCCAGTGTCCGTTTGTCCTCAAGGGGGGAATATCTTTTAGTCCCTCTTCTTATTCCCTACCTCTTCTCCTTGCCTCCGGCCCCTTCCCTGGGGTGTGAACAGCTGACAAAATGGTCCTTTCTGGTCCTGGCATCTGTCTTTTCCAGAGACCAGCAGCTCAGCCTCCTCCTTTCTTCCTCTCCTCACACGAACTACTCCCTAGCAACTGTCTCCTAGGACCAACTGTCTCCTCCTCTCAGCCTGGATCTCATTCAAGGGGAACTGACTTAATGCAGCCAGTAGAGCTCCCCCTTCAGGTCTGGAGTGGAAGGTGTTGTGTGCTGAACAAACCAAGGTGTCAATCCTTCCTTGCACCAGTGTAACCTGTGGCAATCCCCCGCAGGGGTGCCACATTCCCCCCTAGTTAAACACAGTCCTCCGGGACTGAAACATTTTTCATAAACACAACAGATTATAAATATTTACATTGGATGATTGAACAAAGTCTTAAAAATGAAAAATGTACAAAAGCAAGGAAAAAAATAAGAAAACAGGTTACCAGTCGATACAGCGCTAGTCCATCCGCTGCAGGCTGTTTAGGGGGTGTTGAAACAGGGGTTGCCACTACCAGTCCTGTGGCTATGGTCCATTTTGAAAATAAGAAAAAGGGGAAGTTCAAGAGTCCAACAAATTTAGTTTCTTAGAATTAAAAGAAAAAGCATAACTATATACAATACGGGTGTATCTGCTTAGGAGGCCTGGCTTCACTTATACCACCCCCCGGGCACTTTCTTTTCCTAACTTGATGTGCATGGGGGCTAGTCCAGTTCCTCCACTCTTCTGTACACTACCATTAATAACATATTTTCATTCTGAACATATTTACATTTTAAACATTTTTACATTTTCCCACGTGTTATGACCTATTCTCTGTACCTAAGTGGTGGGTGTCCTAGATTGACACGTGTTGACCTACGTAACACTGGTGTAGGGTCTGTGAGAGTGGGTCTATGTGTAACTGGTAAACTGGGTAGCAGTCTGCGACTACCTGATCTCATAGTAGGAATGGAAGGTACACCGATTGCAGGGATCTCTGGTTCCAGTACAACGGGTGGTTCTTGTATTCTTGGCACTTCTACTGCTGATGGAAACATTAAAGTTGGGATTAGATATGTACCTTCTATTTGAGGCCATTCTGCTGGTAACTCTCTAATGATTGTCTGGACTGTCTTTGGCTTCTCTTGCTCTTCTGGCTTTGGACAAGGTACATCTTCTTCTGGTTGAAGCTGTTGAGGGCACTTTTTCAAATGATCTCTGGACACTGTTGCTGTAGTTTCACCATGATCTTTACTGATTAAACAGGTTTTCTGGTTGTCAAAATTGGATGGTAATACAGTGTATGGTTCTTTTTTTTCCACTGATCATCTAGTTTGTGCATTCTCCTTTTTCTTCTCAAAACCAATTCACCTGGTGTTAAGGGCGTTCCTTGAGCATTTTTGTTGAAGTTAGTTTCTTGTCTTCCTCTAGATCTTTCCAGACTTCTCTCAATGCATTCTTGGATTTTCTGGTATTGTTCTTTCCTTCTAGTATCCCAATCTGTATATGTAGGTTTCCCCGCCGCCAATTTGATTCAACCAGAGCTGGGGCGGGTGAGGGACTCGGACACCGGGGCTACTGTGTGGGGAGTCACGGATGGTCGGGACCTCGGTGCCGTGCCCTGGCGATCAACCATACCAGATGATGTTGGTAAATGGTGGGGGTTAAAGGGGTTATTTACAGGGGAACGTGACGCCACCTGTAGAGTCCGGTAAGCTGGTACCGACGCTGCCAGCCGGCCGCTGAGTTGATGGAGGGGGGAAGCTAAGTGTGGTGCAGCTCCCCACAGGTGGAGCTTTACCTCAGGGCAGCTGTGGTGAGACGGTGAGGGAGGACAGTGATGGTAATGGTGGTGCAGTTCTTACCCTTCTGCTGTTGATGTTGATGATGTTCAGTCCTTTGAGCTGCGGCAGGAAGAATAACAGAAACCATTTCCAGTTTAACTTTGCTTTACTCGTACCGGCTGATGGCATAACAAGACCCGGTACAGTTTGGTTTAGGGTGTTGTTACCAACTCAGGATTTCTCTTAAGGAGTCTTTAGATGTTCTCTCTCTGTCTTTCAGGGTTTCTACTTTCTCTAGATCTTTCAGTCTTTCCCACCTTTGAAGAGCTCATCCGCCAGTCCTGCAGTCTGTGTCTAGTAGGCTTAGCTTGACTTATACCGGTCCAAATGGGAACAGCAGGAACGCACAGATTTCCCACCTGACACCGGGTTTCAGTCTTCCCTCACTAGTGTAGGACCGTCTTTTGGGCATGAGGGGTGAGGTACCTTTGTGGGGCTGTCAGCAACCCGGTTCTGTTGGGCCTGCAGCTCGTCGGCTTTGCAGTCAGGGATGAACTCCTGGCTGCCTCGGTAGTCCGTGTCACTGGTGTCCCCTCAACATGACCAGCTGGCTCCTACCAGTCCTGGTCCGTTGCCATCTGTCCTGGGCCCCCACATAAAGATGGGGTACCCTCCTCTCAGCTGGGCTGCCAGGCCTGACCACTCTGTCTGCCTTCCCAGCACCGACTCAGGTAAAACTGTCAACTGTCACTCTACTCTATCCTAAGCTCCGCCCCCACCTGTGGAACCTACCATATTACCAGTTCCCCCTACTCTAAGTGGTGCGGTCCTAAGTGAGTGCTAAAAATAGACTCCATAAGATTTAAATCCTAACCTAGCAACTTACAATAATATTACATATAGATATTAAATGCAATACCACTCTGTGGCGCATACCCGCAGGGGCGCCACACTAACATAGGAATGTGAATATGCATTAATGCTTAGAAAAAATGTGGTGTATTTTTTGGGGAAAAATGTAAAAAAAAATTTAGATACTTCGCAAATTAAAATGGCGAGATATATTCAAGTCCAATTATCATGTCACGGTGTACCTCTCAATTGGGTCCTATCCTATTGAATGTCTCTCTTTGTGTAAAAACTAACCTATATATTGGCTGGAAAGAGACCTGCTAAGCAGAGAATTAAAAATATCTAAAGTTAGTGGGAGGAGTGCACAAAGGGCATGATTCTATAATACTGAAAATAGATTGATTGTTGTCAAGGAAGTGCCAACAATCAATCTATTTTCAGTACTATAGAATCCTAAGGTCTCTATCAAAATTGCACCAGCAGCAGTGCATGCGCAGTCACATCTTAAAGTCTACTCTAGTCGTAGACAGTAAAGGGGAACTCCGGGGACAGAAAAAAATGTTGTACTGTCCCTGTTATCCTACATGTCAAAGCTGAACTGTCTACTACAGTTCTAGGATGTTTAGATCGCTTATAAATCAATAAATTCATATCTGCTCCTCAGCACTAATCCTCCTTGGGGGCAATAGATCAAAGAAAATATTCAGTCATGCTGCAGTAGAGAGTATGAGGGTGTGGTGGTTTGTAGACACTGGGGGTTCCATGATCATCCTACATTCCTGCCCTCTCATATATCTGTATGAACAGGGGGCATTATCACCATCCTCATTGGCTACATGATTATTTGAAGGGAGAACACTCCTGTTCTTACATTACATAAAATGTATATCAGGGGCAGGAATGTAGAGTGACAATGGGGCCAGCAACCATGTCCCCTGTTCATACAAAAGTATGAGGGGTAAGGAATGTAAGTTGAGAATGGAGCCCCAGCATCCTCACCCCCACCACACCCAACTGCTCTCAGCAACAGCAAGACTTAATCTTCTCTGTGATCTATTGTACCCTGAGATGGGGTGAGTGCTGAGGAGTAGATATGATTTTATTGATTTATAAACGATCTACATATCCTAGAACCGAAGTGCTCAGCTCTGCTTCATCATGTTGGAGGGCACGCAAAGTACAAAATATGTTTCTCTCCTCTGAGTTCCCCTTTAAGACATGACTGCACATTCACTGCCGTCAACTACATTTTAGTAGACCTGAGAATTCTACAGACTGTGTTCAATATAATGGCATTGAAGATCGCAAACCATGCCTGCGCCGCCCAAGCACCATTTTATTGAAGACAGACTGCAGAAGAACAGTGCATATTCACTGCTCTCCACATCCATAATCACAAGTGGGGAGTAGCAAATGTCCTGAGAGCTGACGTCAATGAAAGTGGGCGCACAAGACACTGCGAATCAGGGAAGTGAAGGAAAGCCGAGTAGAATTGTTTATTTTATATGTATGAGGCATGATGGGAGCCATATACACTAGGATGGGTTCATGATGTGGGCCATATATACAAGGATGAGGACATATATTCCAGAATGGGATAAAGATGGAAGACATAAAAACTTTGAAGAAGAATGATGAACATTAGAACTGAATTGGGGGACATCACCCCCATAACAATGTCAGCAGCAGAGATCCCCCCCTAATAAAAGTGCATCATGACCACATGGTTTTGCTTCAAGTTCTTTCTTTTCCATTTTCCTGCCCTAAAACCTAGGTGCATCCTATGGTCCGGCGACTCTTATAGTCTGATAAAATATGGTATAGGATGAAGATTTTTATCCACAAACAGTGAACAACTAGTGTCCTCATTCTTTTAACTTTTAGAATTGCTACTTACAATAGGTGGCACTACAATACCTGTTTCCCTCCTCTGTAAAATATATAATTCCTATTAGAAAATATTAATTTATGCAGATGTATTTAGGAAAACTATACAGGCATGAGAAGGTTATGTAAAAGTGAAAAAAGGAAGTTTTACATAAGAATGTGAGTTCATAAGACACAAACTTTGAAATTTGTGTTCAAATTTAAATGAGATATTTAAAATCTATGGAATAATAATATTTAATATATGCTGCTTTATCGGTTCAGTCACAGCCTTGTCATTTAGAAACATAGTTTCTTCAAATTAAGTAGGATATGTTTCTACAAGGTCACACTTTTTGCAGTTTAAACCTATAATAGTCTTAGTGGACACATCAGGTATTCAGTAATCTGCAGCACACCGTATAAATACAATATAATTAATCTGTTCAGGCTCTGGAAATCACACACTCATAAGTACAGTGAAAAAATTCTGATAAATAATAATTATTGAGCTGAATCCACTTGACAGCATATATTATTATGCTGAAAGTATTCTTGCTACCCTTATATAGAACTGCAACACATTCCAATGTCAATGAAGTGCTATTATGCTTTTGCATTGTATGCTATTCAACATAATTTATTTCTGAAGGCGTAATATTGTAGAAGTGAGATTTTGTTCAGAGCTTTTTTTTCTCTTTTTTTAAAAAAAATTCAGAATATGCCCTGAACATATACGGTAGCTCAAACATACGCAACTATGGTATGGAGTAGAATATGCTGTCTATTGATTTCTATTGTAAATTTGTATATGGAGGGGGGAAATATTTTAGAATGTCTGCAATCGATGAGTTGGGGAAAAAAATATAAAAGTACCAGTGCATCTCAATGAATGAGAATATCATCAAAAAGTTAATTTATTTCAGTTGTTCAATACAAAAAGTGAAACATATTATATAGTCATTACACACAGAGTGATCTATTTCAAGCGTTTATTTCTGTAAATGTTGATGATTATGGCTGGCAGCCAATGAAAACCCAAAGGTCATTATTTCAGAAAATTAAAGTAGGGAGTATTCCATGAGATAACAAAGGTTTATTAGTCAACGCTTTTCAGGGCTCCCAGATATGCCCGGAAACATGACAATATTACAATGATTTTTAAAGATATTCTAATTCACTGGGATGCACTAGTATGTCTTGGTATATCTGCACTAATATGTGAAAGAAAATCACAGAAAAGAAAAAAATATTTGTTTTTTAGAAGTACCAGAATGTAAATGTCTGTGACTGATTGAGAGTCCAAGGGATGCAGTGGGGGATCACCGTGCTTGATGCATAATATGAGACAAATGAGAAAAGAAATCCATCGTTTTTTCAATATTACAGCAAAAATTTTTATTTTTTTTTTAAATTAAGTATTAATTAATTAAAAAATACACATGTAATATGACTGACGGTGAAGCGACAGTATACATCAATTACAGACTACAAGTTTCAGTGTTCACCGCGTTTCTCATGGTCTATATGTATAGACCACAAGGAAGGCGGTGAACACCAAAACGTGTAGTCTGTAATTGATGTATATTGTCGCTTCGCCGTCAGTCGTATTACATGTAGATTTTTTTAATGGATCAATAAAGACTTTACCTTTATTCAAAAAAACAAGCCAAGAATATTGAAAAAATGCTGGATTTGGTTTATCATCTGTCTCATAATATGTGAAAGAGGCAGTGGCGTAACTAGAGTCTGATGAGCCCTGGTACAAAATTTAGACCTGGGCCAGCTCTCCCACCTGTGCACGTTGGTCAGTTGTATGGGTTCTCTTTGAAGTTCTAAATCCTACAAAGACTCACAAATTGAACCCTCTCCCCATTCATTATGTATTAATGTCCCTCATCCTGCTATATATGGTCCTCCTCCTGGAATGTGGCCCTTATCGTAGTATATATGTCCACTGTCCTGGTATACTGTGTATGGTCTTCCTCCTCCTGCCACCATAATCCTCCAATAATTATAACGCATCCCCATATTCCTCCATACACTACCATTCAAACGTTTGGGGTCATTTACAAATTTGATTATTTTTGAAAGACAAACAAATTTTTTTCAATGAAGCAAACATTAAATGAATTAATAATACACTCTATACATTGTTAATGTGGTAAATGACTATTCTAGCTGCAAATGTCTGGTTTTTAATGCAATATCTACAGTACATAGGTGTATAGAGGCCCATTTCCAACAACCACAACTCCAGTGTTTTAACGGTACATTTGCCAACTGTGTAAGAAGGCTAATGGATGTGTACGAAACCCTAGAAAACCCTTGCACAAGTATGTTGGCACAGCTGAAAATGGTTTGGCTGATTAGAGAAGCTACAAAATTGACCTTCCTTTGAGAAGGAAGTTGAGAATCTGTAGCATTACATTTGTTTGTTCCCTGAAACTCTCAAAATGGCCAGAAAAGGAGAACTTTCATGTGAAACTTGACAGTCTATTCTTGTTCTTAGAAATGAAGGCTATTCCATGAGAGAAATTGCCAAGAAACTGAAGATTTCCTACAACGGGGTGTACTACTCCCTTCAGAGGAGAGCATAAACAGGCCCTAACTAGAGTAGAAAGAGAGGTGGGAGGCCCCCTGCACAACTGAGCAACAAGACAAGTACATTAGAGTCTCTAGTTTGAGAAATCGACGCCTCACAGCTCCTCATCTGGCAGCTTCATTAAATAGTACCTGCCAAAGGTCTACAATGCTTTAATTGCTGCAAAGGGAGCATTGTTTGACAAAAGCAAAGTTTTAAGGAGAAAATTATTATTTCAAATAAAAATCATTATTTCTAATCTTGTCAATGTCTGGACTATATTTTCTATTAATTTTGAGACTCATTTTATAAATAAAAGTATGAGTTTTCATGGAAAACACAACATTGTCTGGGTGACCCCAAACCTTTGAACAGTAGTGTATTACTATGTAACCCCATAGTCCTTTTTGTATTGCAATGAATTCCATTGCCATTCATAAGGTAGCCCCCATTGTCATGCAATTGGTATAATGCACCCCCATTTTCCTCCACATAGTATAAAATGCAGCCTCATATTCCTCCATACAGTATAATGCAGCCTCACAACCCTACATATAGCATAATGCAGCCTCACAACCCTCTATACAGTATAATGCAGCCTCATATCCCTACATATAGCATAATTCAGTATCAAAGCCCTTCAAATAGCATAAGGCAGCCTCATAGCCCTCCACATAGTGTAATGCAGTGTCATATCTCTCCATATAGTGCAGACTTATATATGCAGTTTCATAATTCTACATACTGTATAATGCACCCCCCTTCTCCCCCATAGTCCTCTGGCCACCATGTACTCAAAAAATAAAATCTGTACTTACCTCTCCCAGTTCCTCCGCTGCTCTGGTCTCCTTTGCAAAGTCTGAAGACTCAGGAGTGGGAGGCGGTACCAGCCTGCGTTCCACTATGGAACGCATAAAGCAAGAAGTGCCATCTACTCCTAGAGTGGAGAAAGCGGCACCAGCATGCTATATGCATTCCACAGTGGAATGCACGTCGGCACTGCTATGATAAGAGGAAGTGAAGGGAGGGGCAGGGCCGGCAGTAGTTGTAAGCATGAGGCTCCCCTCCCTCCCTGACACATAGGCCCCCAAAGCGGTGAGTGCTGTGCAGTCACACAGATATTCGTCCTCGGAGGCACACATCCATTGTGAAGTGGGCGGTGGGTGCAGGGGGTTGTGTGGGCCCCTATACGTCCAGGTCCCATCACAGTCATGGCCCCTGCGACCCCGATTGTTACGCCCCTGGAAAAAGGAATGGTATTATTAATATCTAGGCACATTACATTCCATCATTTCCATAAGATAAATATGAGCAGAGCTGTAGCTAACATCAATTACGTCTCTCTTTAGCTAGTTTTGACCAAGCCCCATTTTTCAAATCTGACATATCACTTTATGTTGAAATAATTCTCAATATAGCATTGACTTTAGATATGTTTTCTGTTTAACACATTGTACTTTATGTTAGTGGTCAGTTTATGTTTTTAATTATTAATTAAAATATCTTACATTTGCTGAAAAATTTGCAACTTTGAAACTCCAATATTTTAAGCCCTTATCGGATAGCCTGGGGAGATAACATATTATTGTCCTTACCTTCATAATCTATAAATAAAACATCCATAGTGTTTTTCTCATCCTTACAGCACCTGCAATTCAGTGTAACACTAGAGCTCCTCCTTGATGCTTCCCCTCCCTTTTGGGACATTACATTACACATCAGTGGATGTGGCCTGCTGCTAGTAGCTGACAGCCTCTGATAATATCTGCTTCTATTCAATCCAAAAACAGGTGGCATGTAGGGGGCATGTTCTGTTCCCTGATCTAGGACTGGAGAGAAGTAGATATAACCAGGGGGCTGGCAGCTACTAGCATCAGGAAGCAGGTCATACCCACTCTATACCCCCTGATGTGTAATGTAATGTCCTAGAAAGGAGAGGGAGTACCAAGAGGCTGCTCTAGTATGACACTGAATTGCAGGTATTGTGAGTATGGGAAACAACACTATGGATGATATTATCTTTATACTCTATGTGGGCATGGACATTAGAATAATTTATATATCTTTATATTTATACCGTGTTAGCCAGTAGATAGAAAAATATATTGCAATCTGAGAGTCATCAGTGGTTGATACCTTTAATGGCTAACTGAAAAGATTGTAAACATAGCAAGCTTTCGGGACGCTGCGGCCCCTTCTTCAGGCTGATAATGACACAAATTCTGAAGACACATACATATATACAAAAGCAATTGAAAGAAGAAAAAAAAAAGCAAAACAGTGTTGAATGCTCAGGTGGATATGACAGGTGATGCAAAGCAGAGTGGAGTTAGGGAGGGGTTGAGGAGCAGGGACAGAGAAACCAGATTTCTCTGTCCGCTTATCTTAGAAATCTGGTTTCTCTGTCCCTGCTCCTCCACCAGGGGCCGCAGCGTCCAGAAAGCTTGCTATGTTTACCATCTTTTCAGTTAGCCATTAAAAGGTATGAACCACTGAGGACTCTCAGATTGCAATATATTTTTCTAGTTAAAAACTATAATTGTTCTGTAGATGTGTAATCTTAGCACTCAGTATGTTATGTCCAATTTGCGCTGAAAGAGACAAACACCCTCTTTGCTTGTTAAGAGAGTTCTCTTGGGCACAGCAATACCCTCCCTGAAGAAATAAAGTTCTGTTTAGGCACTGGGCTGGGCTGAGAACATGACCACCATTTGGTTTCTGGAATGGAATTCTTTTGGATACCATGTTGCTTTTGCATAGATATGCATAGACTCAGTTTGTGTAGAGGAAAAAGAAAACTCGAGATGTGAGCCCATTCTGTTAACTATACCCCATCAGGATATTCATTACAGGGGTAAAAAGTGATATTAGTTTTAGTATTACTTCAGTCTCTAATGACAAGAGCGAAAGTTAGGGGTTTGTTCACATTTATCAATATCCTTTTATGAAGGAAATTTGAAAATTGCAAAAAAAAAAAAAAATATTGAGAGGTTGAGCCACTAACTATAAAGTCAAACGTGGTATAACTATGTTTAAATTTAACCATCTTTACTAAAGATCAATGGGGTATGCCACATTTTTTTTACCACTTTTGCAAACTTAACATACCATATATACTCGAGTATAAGCCGAGGCCCCTAATTTTACCTCCAAAAACTGGGGAAACCTGTTGACTTGAGTATAAGCCTAGGGTGGGAAATGCAGCACCCCCCTATCCTGACATATAACCCCTCATCACTGTAGATAGTGTGGCGCCCCTTCGTCCAGGAGGCCACAAAAGGGAACTGCAGCCAGGCAGGTAGGACACTTGTTGCACACCAACACCCTCACAGCCCACATAACCCACGTGTAAGAGAAGGTAACATCCAGCCCTGAGATTAGAGACTCTATGAGATTGAGGGGTGGTGGATTTGGAGGAGTGGGTTGGGCACAGCCGTAGTCAGGTGACTTGACAGTATATAGGAAAGGGGGAGGAGGAAGGTGTTGAGTAGGCCACAGTGAGCTGAGATGCAAAGACCAGAAGCTGAGGAGCTCAGGCCAGAGAACAGCAACAGGTTGAGCTGAAGCTGAGCAGGAGAGAGCCACACGTCCTGGAAGAGTGAGGGCATAAGGAACGCAGAATCTGTACTGAGCCAGTGTGAGCCAGAGGAGAGAGAAAGCCTATCCAGAGCCGGATTCCCAGGAGTGTGAGAGAGCCGAGAGGGACGGTGATACCCGGGGCCCTAGAAACACAGCTAAAGCAACCGACTGCAGGCGGAGTAGCCCTCCTATGATACAGAAGAGGAACAGAAGGAAAGGAGCCTGGTAGAGCCTCAGACTTGAGGACTGCTGGAGGCTGGGCTGAAGTAGAGTGTCGGCTCTAGAGGGGACCGTAGTTTACCCGGCATCCCCAAACAACACGACGGAGGTCTTAGTTCTAGATTGAGATCCCTACCCTAAAGGACAGGCAGCTCAGTGACAAACTGAAGGACCCACAGCGGCCCGAGTCACCGCCATACTGTCCAGTGTCGCACAACACGAAGTAAAGAGAGAACGTAATAGCCCGGAAAGGACACAGAGACTGTGTGAGGGTCACGGAGAGAGGAGCCTGGCTGCAGAGCAAAGGGAATCCGGAGAGGGAGAGAGTGCCCGTGTACTGTAACTTGTAAGAACTGCACTGAACTGTAACTGACTTGTAAAGTGACTGAAAGAACTAAGAATAAACACGGAAAACCCTGGAACTGCTTCCCTTGTGTTTCTGCATGAAAGTGATTCTCTCCATACAGGATACAGCCTGTCAGCACCAGCAAGAGGAGAAATCCCTGCAGCGTCTGAAAAGTAAGTGTGCTACACACTCCACAATAGACTTAACCCTTACTGCCCCGGGGAACACAGTTCTACCCACTGGAACTATACCACCTAAGCTGCTATCCCATCATCCCCGGAGGTTCTGCAGCAGCGGCGGCCCCCATCACTGGCCGCATCAAGTGGGTGGCGTCATGACTGACAACCCCTGTAAATATCCCCTTTTATTGGCGAGCCCGGGACACGGACCGGACCAGGACCACCCATGACTTCCCCAGTAGCAGATCGGTCCGGTACCGAGTACCCCCGTCCCAGTGGGCCCGACAATAGCCCATCATAATGGTGTATATAGCCCTGTATATACACTGTATATAGCCCCTCATAATATCGTGCCTCCATGACTGGTATATAGCACCCCCATCCCTGGTACATAGCGCCCCCATCCCTGGTAAATAGCACCCCCATCCCTGGTACATAGCACCCCCATCCCTGGTACATAGCACCCCCATCCCTGGTACATAACGCCCCCATCCCTGGTACATAGCGCCCCCAACCCTGGTACATAGCCCCCCCTTCCCTGCTACATAGCACCCCCATCCCTGTTACAGGAGCCCCCATCCCTGGTACAAGAGCGCCCCCATCCCTTGTACAAGAGCCCCCCCCATGACTGGTACATAACGCCCCTATCCCTGGTACATAGCACCCCCATCCCTGGTACATAGCCCCCTCTTCCCTGTTACATAGCCCCCCATCCCTGGTACAAGAGCCCCCCCCCCATCCCTGGTACAAGAGCCCCCCCATCCCTAGTACAAGAGCCCCCCCATCCCTAGTACAAGAGCCCCCCTATCCCTGGTAAAAGAGCCCCCCTATCCCTGGTACATGAGCCCCCATCCCTGGTACATGAGCCCCCATCCCTGCTATATGGGCCCCATGCTGGTGCTCAACATAAAATGACATACTTCTTACTCACCTTCCGGTGCTCCTCTGCACTGTCTGCGGGCTCCGTACGTCCTCCCTCTGGTCTGACTGCCTCTAATCATGTGACCACGGCACAGCAGCGATGAAGTCACTGAAGCGCCAGTCACATAATTAGAAGCCGGCAGACCAGAGGGAGGACGCACGGAGCGCGCAGACAGTGCAGAGGAGCAAGCATCGGAAGGTGAGTAAGAAGTTTGTTATTTTATGGTGAGCACCAGCATGGGGCACATTTAGCAGCAATGGGGGGGGGGGCAAGTAGTGCAATGTAATATGCACCGCTCCCCCTGCCGTTGATTGACAGGGGGATGCAGTGCATATTGCATTGCACTAATGAGCGGGCCCACGTGACCTCCCACTTCTATTACAGCCTTCCCCCCCTCCTTCAGCCCCCGATCACCGCCCCCCCCCCCACTCAGCCGGTACACCGTGACTCGAATATAAGCCGAGGGGGCCCTTTTCATCATACAAAATTGTGCTGAAAAACTCGGCTTATACTCGAATATATACGGTAAATAACGTATACGTTTATAAATTACTTCTGAATCACTGATGAACTTTAAGTATCTGGACAGTGTACTCTTTACTCTGTATTGATATTCTAAAATGTCAATGTAGAGTAAACATTTTCATAAAAGTGTGCAGCTGCTACAACTGCCCGACACAGCTGCACTCCCCATTGACAAGGCAGGGAGGGTTTATTAGTTTATTATATCGCTGCCTTCCTTATCGCTAAAAAGCACTAAACTGGCATTCTCAATGCTGTAGACAAAGCACTTAGGCTACATTCACACGCTGCGTATTTGCAGTTTTTTCCTGAGTTTTCCTGCATTTACGCAGCGCTTTTTTACACAGTGAAACGCAATTATGGAAAGCAGTTTCGGGGTGATTGCCCCTCATCAGTGCAGTGTGTGGGAATTCTGATCTGGCTGTATGAGAGGCTAAGATGAGGTCTGGGGGAACAGCTATTTTCCTAGTGGAGAGTAATCTGCCTGCTGGCTGAGGATATGTATAGCCACAATGCTCCTCTGGGAAATATGTAAATTGTCACTTCAGTGAGGAAGTAGACGAACTCTAATGCCACCTAATAAAGGTAGCAATCCTAAAAGTCATGGGCCAAAGAAACACATTGAACTCTTTGTTATATTGTGTGTGCGTGTGTTTGAGCATCTCTGGGATTTGCTAGAAGAGAAATTGATGATATATACAGTAATTGTATATCTTTATTTTTAAACCTGTACATATACTATGCATACCAACACAAAACAAAAAAAGCAAAAATGAACAAATACCCTAAATTCAGTAACTAAATAGCTATGGTGCATGTAAATAAAATGGGGTTCTTAGTTAACATTTTGATTAAAAAAACATAAAAATTACACTACCACATCAAGGGTGGGATGACTTTTCCTTTTTTTTTTTTGTTTTAAACAAAATAATGATAACTAAGGGTGCTTTCACATCTGCGTTTTTCGTAATTCGCGGCAGATGCGGTGAAAAAACCGCATCTGCCGCGATTGCCGCATAACCGTTCCACTTGCGGCGCGGTTGCGTTTTTTTCTATGCAAAGTATAGGCGTACTTGCGGCAGGTGCGGCAAGTGCGGTTTTGCACTTGCGGCAGGTGCGGCCGCGAAAAAAACCACGGCTTACTGCGGTTTTTTTCGCGGCCGCACCTGCCGCAAGTGCAAAACCGCACTTGCCGCACCTGCCGCAAGTATGCCTATACATTGCATAGAAAAAACCGCAACCGCGCCGCAAGTGGAACGGTTATGCGGTAAACGCGGCAGATGCGGTTTTTTCACCGCATCTGCCGCGAATTACGAAAAACGCAGATGTGAAAGCACCCTAAGAATCCTATTTTATTTACATGCACCATTGGTATTTAGTTACTTATTTTAGCGTATTTATTCACTTTTGTTTTTTTCTTGGGTGTTGCTGTTTAACCCCTTCATGACCCAGCCTATTTTGGCCTTCCTGACCTGGCCATTTTTTGCAATTCTGACCAGTGTCCCTTTATGAGGTTATAACTCGGGAACGCTTCAACCGATCCTAGTGATTCTGAGATTGTTTTTTCGTGACATATTGGGCTTCATGTTAGTATTAAATTTAGGTCGATAATTTTTGCGTTTATTTGTGAAAAAATCAAAAATATGGCAAAAATTTTGAAAATTTAGCAATTTTCAAATTTAGAATTTTTCTTCTGGTAAACTAGAGAGTTATGTGACACAAAATAGTTATGAAATAATATTTCCCACATGTCTACTTTACATCAGCACAATTTTGGAAAAAAAAAAAAAATTTTGTTAGGAAGTTGTAAGGGTTCAAAGTTCATGAGCAATTTTTCATTTTTCCACCAAAATTTACAAAACTATTTTTTTAGTGACCCCGTCACATTTGAAGTCTTTTTGAGGGGTGTACATGACAGAAAACACCCAAAAGTGACACCATTCCAAAAACTGCACCCCTCAAGCTACTCAAAACTACATTCAAGAAGATTATTAACCCTTCAGGTGCTTCATTGGAACTAAGCAAATTGGAAACAAAAAAATGGATATTTTAATTTTTCTAACAAAAATGTTCTTTTAGCCTCAATTTTTTCATTTTCACATAGGCAACAAGATAAAATGGATCCTAAAATTTGTTGGGCAATTTCTCCTGAGTATATCGATACCTCATATGTGATCATAAACCACGGTTTGGGCGCACGGCAGGGCTCTGAAGGGAAAGAGCGCAATTTGACTTTTGGAGCTAATTTTCCATTCAAAAAGTGAAATGGCGCTCCTTCACTTCTAAGCCCTGCCGCGCGTCAAAACAGTGGTTTATGACCACATATGAGGCATCGGTGTACTCAGGAGAAATTGCCCAACAAATTTTAGGATGAATTTTATCCTGTTACCCATGCGAAAATGAAAGAATTGAGGCTAAAAGAACATTTTTGTGAAGAAAAAGTACTTTTTCCATATTCACAGATCAATTTGTAAAGCATGTGGGGGTTAAAAATGCTCACCACCCATCTAGATAAGTTCCCTGGGGGGTCTAGTTTCCAAAATGGGGTCACTTGTGGGGGAGCTCCAAAGTTTAGGCACACAGGTCCTCACCAAACGCAACATGGTGTCCGCTAACAATTTGAATGGAAAATCAGCCTAAATTGTTAGCGGACACCATGTCGCATTTGGAGAGCACCTGTGTGCCTAAACATTGGGGCTCCCCCACAAGTGACCCCATTTTGGAAACTAGACCCCCCAGGGAACATATCTAGATGCATTGTGAGCACTTTGAATCCCCAGGTGCTTCACAAATTGATCCGTAAAAATTAAAAAATACTTTTTTTTCCACAAAATTTTTTTTTTAATTTTTATGGATTAATTTGTGAAGAACCTGGGGGTTCAATATGGTCACCACCCATCTAGATAAGTTCCCTGGGGGTCTAGTTTCCAAAATGGGGTCACTTGTGGGGGAGCTCCAAAGCTTAGGCACACAGGGGCTCTCCAAACGCGACATGGTGTCCGCTAACAATTTGAATGGAAAATCACCTCAAACTGTTAGCGGACACCATGTCGCATTTGGAGAGCCCCTGTGTGCCTAAACATTGGGGCTCCCCCACAAGTGACCCCATTTTGGAAACTAGACCCCCCAGGGAACATATCTAGATGCATTGTGAGCACTTTGAATCCCCAGGTGCTTCACAAATTGATCCGTAAAAATTAAAAAATACTTTTTTTTCCACAAAATTTTTTTTTTTCATTTTTATGGATTAATTTGTGAAGAACCTGGGGGTTCAATATGGTCACCACCCATCTAGATAAGTTCCCTGGGGGGTCTAGTTTCCAAAATGGGGTCACTTGTGGGGGAGCTACAAAGCTTAGGCACACAGGGGCTCTCCAAACGCGACATGGTGTCCGCTAACAATTTGAATGGAAAATCACCTCAAATTGTTAGCGGACACCATGTCGCATTTGGAGAGCCCCTGTGTGCCTAAACATTTTGGCTCCCCCACAAGTGACCCCATTTTGGAAACTAGACCCCCCAGGGAACATATCTAGATGCATTGTGAGCACTTTGAACCCCCAGGTGCTTCACAAATTGATCCGTAAAAATTAAAAAAAATAATTTGTGTGGAAAAAAAATGTATTTTTACCTCGTTACGGATCAGTTTGTGAAGCACCTGGGGATTCAAAGTGCTCACTATGCATCTAGATAGGTTCCTTGGGGGTCTAGTTTCCAAAATGGGGTCCCTTGTGGGGGAGCTCCAATGTTTAGGCACACAGGGGCTCTCCATACGCAACCTGGTGTTTGCCAACAATTGGAATTGTTAGCGGACACCAGGTCGCGTATGGAGAGCCTCTGTGTGCCTAAACATTTGAGCTCCCCCGCAAGTGACCCCATTTTGGAAACTAGACCCCCCAGGGAACATATCTAGATGCATTGTGAGCACTTTGAACCCCCAGGTGCTTCACAAATTGATCCGTAAAAATTAAAAAGATAATTTGTGTGGAAAAAAAAGTATTTTTACCTCATTACGGATCAGTTTGTGAAGCACCTGGGATTCAAAGTGCTCACTATGCATCTAGATAGGTTCCTTGAGGGGTCTAGTTTCCAAATGGGGTCACTTGTGGGGGAGCTCAAATGTTTAGGCACACAGGGGCTCTCCATACGCGACCTGGTGTCCGCTAACAATTCCAATTGTTGGCAAGCACCAGGTTGCGTATAGAGAGCCCCTGTGTGCCTAAACATTGGAGCTCCCCCACAAGTGACCCCATTTTGGAACCTAGACCCCCCAAGGAACCTATCTAGATGCACAGTGAGCACTTTGAACTCCCATGTGCTTCACAAATTGAGCCGTATAAATGAATAAAGAAACTTTTTGTGAAAAACATACTAGTCTAGTAGTTGCAATTCGCAGCATAGGGGACCCAAAACATTTGGGTCTCTCCATGCTGAGGATTCCAGCCCACTAGCTGCCAAGTTGTACCTGGCTGGCAACCAAAAATACAGCAAAGCCTATTTTTTTTTTTATTTCTAGAATTATTTCTAGAAATAAAATGACATAGGGCTCCGCCATATTTTTGGTCCAGCCAGGTACAACTTGGCAGCTACGGACTGCCACCAGCCCCCAGCTGCCTCGTCATACCTGGCTGGAACCAAAAATACAGCGAAGCCTATTTTTTTTTTATTTCTAGAATTATTTCTAGAAAAAAAATGACATAGGGCTCCGCCATATTTTTGGTCCAGCCAGGTACAACTTGGCAGCTACGAACTGCCACCCACCCCCAGCTGCCTCGTCATACCTGGCTGGAACCAAAAATACAGCGAAGCCCTTTTTTTTTTTTAATTTCTAGAACTAATCCTAGAAAAAAAATTACGTGGGGCTCCGCCATATTTTTGGTCCAGCCAGGTACAACTAGGCAGCTGGGGGCTGGAATCCTCAGCATAGTGAGGCCCAAGCGTTCTGGGCCCCCCATGCTGTGAATTGCAGTCCGCAGCCGCCCCAGAAAATGGCGCATTCATTGAAGCGCCATTTTCTGGCGCTGTACCCATGCTCTTTCAGTTGCCCTGGTGCCGGTGGCTAACTGGGTAATAAAGGGGTTAATGCCAGCTTTTTATTGGCAGCTGGCACTAAGCCCGAGATTCATAATATAGGGCCAATGTTAGACCCGCCATTAGGAATCTCTGGTAAATAGTCAGAAAATACACACAAAGAAAAATCTTTTTATTTGAAAAAAACACAAACAAAATTCGGACTCCATCTTTATTATAAAGATCCGACGTAGTCCACAACGAAGGTCCCACGACGCTCGATCGCCTCCGACGTAGTCCACAACGAAGGTCCCACGACGCTCGATCACACTCTGCTACATCCAGAGACTGCAGCAAGGGATCAAGTGTCCTCTTGTTGTAGTTTCTGGGGTCAGAGTCATGGTACACGGTATGGAAGATCATTGCCATACAGTGCACCATGACTGACCCCAGTGACTACAAGAGGACACTTGATCCTTTGTTGTAGTCTCTGGGGTCACAGTCATGAAGTACTGTATGGCAATTATCTGCCGTGCCGTGCTTCATGACTGTGACCCCAGAGACTACAACAAGGTATCAAGCGTCCTCTTGTTGTAGTCTCTGGGGTCAGAGTCATGGTGCACGGTACGGCAGATCATTGCCATACAGTGCACCATGACTGACACCAGTGACTACAACAAGAGGACACTTGATCCTTTGTTGTAGTCTCTGGGGTCACAGTCATGAAGTACTGTATGGCAATTATCTGCTGTACCGTGCTTCATGACTGTGACCCCAGAGACTACAAGGGATCAAGCGTCCTCTTGTTGTAGTCTCTGGGGTCAGAGTCATGGTGCACGGTATGGCAGATCATTGCCATACAGTGCACCATGACTGACACCAGTGACTACAACAAGAGGACACTTGATCCTTTGTTGTAGTCTCTGGGGTCACAGTCATGAAAGACTGTATGGCAATTATCTGCCGTACCATGCTTCATGACTGTGACCCCAGAGACTACAACAAGGGATCAAGTGTCCTCTTGTTGTAGTCTCTGGGGTCAGAGTCATGGTGCACGGTACGGCAGATCATTGCCAAACAGTGCACCATGACTGACCCCAGTGAATACAACAAGAGGACACTTGATCCCTTGTTGTAGTCTCTGGGGTCACAGTCATGAAGTACTGTATGGCAATTATCTGCCGTACCGTGCACCATGACTCTGACCCCAGAGACTACAACAAGAGGACACTAGATCCTTTGTTACAGTCACTGGTGTCAGTCATGGTGCACTGTATGGCAATTATCTGCCGTACCATGCTTCATGACTGTGACCCCAGAGACTACAACAAGGGATCAAGCGTCCTCTTGTTGTAGTCTCTGGGGTCAGAGTCATGGTGCACGGTATGGCAGATCATTGCCATACAGTGCACCATGACTGACACCAGTGACTACAACAAGAGGACACTTGATCCCTTGTTACACACATGCACCCATCCATCCACGCATCCATGCACGCACCCATGCGCCCATCCATCCACGCACCCATGCGTCCATCCATCCATGCACCCATGCGTCCATCCATCCATGCACGCACCCATGCGCCTATCCCTCCACGCACCCATCCATCTTTGCGCCCATGCACGCACCCATGCGCCCATCCATGCACCCATGCGCCTATCCATTTACACACCCATCTATCTTTGCACCCACGCTCCCATGCACGCACCCATGCTCCCATGCACACACCCATGCGCCCATCCATCCACGCACCCATGCGTCCATCCATCCACGGACCCATGCGTCCATCCATCCATGCACCCATGCGTCCATCCATCCATGCACGCACCCATGCGCCTATCCCTCCACGCACCCATCCATCTTTGCGCCCATGCACGCACCCATGCGCCCATGCACGCACCCATGCATCCACCCATGAACATGCACACATACACATACACAAACACACACACACATACTTACCTCTCTCAAGATCCTCCAGTGAGGAGGAGGAGCCTGGGAGAAGAGGAGGAGCGCCACACCGAGGAGCCGCGGCACCACGGAGGACGGGTGAGAGGGGACACGGGGGGGAGGTTTGGGCACCAGGGCACCCGGGGCAGGAGGGGCAGGAGAGTTGCGGGGCACTAGGCATCCACCGGCTCCAGACCGCGCCGGTGCCTGCACGGGCGCCTGCAGCAGCGCCGGCATGCGGCAGGCTGCTGAGAGGGGATCGGTGCTGGTGCCGGTGCCCGGTGGTGGGTGGGGGGTTAGCTTGGACTCGGAGGGGCTGAGGAGGGGGAGGGCACCCGCGCACCCACCCCTCCAAGCCTGATCGGAGAAATCCAATCAGATTTGGAGGGGAGAATCGCTCTGATTGGCAGTTCAGTTTAAACTGCCAATCAGAGCGAATTCAGCGACGAGGGGGAAATAGCCACCCCCCCAGGACAAAGTACAGGTCCTCATGTTCCCGCGGCACCAGTGACATGTCACCGGCCCCGATCACCGGTGCCGCGGGAACGCGATCCTGCCATGACGTCGTGGGACGTCACAGGTCGGGAACGCATCGACTTCTATGACGTCCCACGACGTCACAGGTCGTGAAGTGGTTAATGGCCAATGTGGAAAAATAGAGGAAATATACGTGGAATCCAACTGCGCTGCTGTATAATTGATCAGATACCAAGGAAATCTGTGAATGCAAGTGGCTTTATTCAATGCATTTCAAAGTGTATTCCTCATCTCATCATCAGGACAACTACCAAGCTGATGAACGGGGGAGAAATACACCTTGATGAGGGGCAATCACCCCGAAACACAGCATCTGCTGTTTGGGGTTCTGATCTGGCACAATTCCTAAGTCATAATAAAAGGCTTGTTAAAGAGTCAATTATGACTTTTAGGATTGCTACCTTTATTAGATGGCATTAGATTTTGTCTACTTCCCACTGAAGTGACAATTTGCATATGCAATTTCCCAGAGGAGTAATGCGGCTATAAGTCTCCTCACTGTCGGCTGGCAGAATACTCTCCACAAGGAGAATAGCTACTCCCCCAAAATACACCTTGAAACGCATTGAATAAAGACACTTGCATTCACCGGTTTCCTTTGTATATGATTGATTGTACAGCAGCACAGTTGGATTCCACTTATTGCCTCTATTTTTCCTACTATTGCTTTGGCTGTGGATACTGCAGCAGCTGTTTGGAGCCTTTTATACTTTTCATGTGTGCGACAACCCTCTAAGATGAGCAGTTTCCCTTCAGCCTTCTTGTCACCATTTTTATCAGATAAGACCCTATTGTGCTATCTATTCCACAGTTATTCATTCACTAGCTGTGAGCCCGATGCGATTGCATCGGGATTCTAGAATCTGGGTATAGGGCATTGCTCGGGCTGCTGCAACGACTCCCAACGCCCCCTTGGCGGGCATTGCGAGTGAGTCGCGTGGGTGATGCGCGCCCACGAACAAAGCCACGGAGGTAGCGGCGTGTGCGAGGGAAGTCGCTGCGGCAATTATATAATAGATTATCAGTATTGCATCGGGATTCTAGAATCTGTGTATAGGGTATTGCTCGGGCTGCTGCAACGACTCGCAACGCCCCCTTCGCGGGCATTGCAAGTGAGTCGCGTGGGCGATGCGCGTCCACGAACAAAGCCACGGAGGTAGCTGCGTGTGCGAGGGAAGTCGCTACAGCAATTATATAATAGATTATCAGTATGTAATATATAATTTCCCTAACGCATTTCCGTAAGTTTCGGCGCTGTTTCCGTCGTTGTGGGCGTGGGCGCAGCGCCCACGCGACCTGTGAAGCATTGCCGGCGCCACTGATTCGCAAAGCCTCACTCGCAATGGCCGCCAAGCGGCCGTTGCGAGTCCTTGCATAATAGGCGCGACTCACTAATTTATACATAATCACATACATAATACTGATAATTCCTATATAATCACATATATATATATATAGATGGCGGGCCGATTCGAAAGAATCGGGTAGTCTAGAATCCATATATAGTATATTTACTAATAGATAGGAGAGTGGGGTGAAATGAATTGTGTGTATACAGGTGGCTCAGTGGTTAGCAGCGAGTGCGGTGGCTCAGTGGTTAGCAGTGAGTGCGGTGGCTCAGTGGTTAGCAGTGAGTGCAGTGAGATTGGTGAGCACAGTGGCGTGGGCAGAGTGCTGAGTGCAGCGCTGTGGGCAGAGTGGTCAGCACACACATACACACACACACACACAGACACTTCGCTATAGTTAGCACCGACACTGCGTCTTCCCTGCCGGCTGGATCCTGAGTTGACATGTCGGCGTCCGCGGACGACTGGATCCAATATGGCGTCCGGGAAGTTTGGCGAGACTTTTTGGATGCGATATTTGATCGAGTAGTTCGGGGGCGGCGACATATCGGTGATGCAGGGCCGGTGGTAAGTATAGCGGAGTATGTGTGTATGTGTGCAGACAAAGTGAGTGAAGTGCGGAGTAAGTGAGGTGTGGTGATGTGGCCCCTGGCCGGGTGCATCACACGGGTTATCAATGCAGGTCTGTGTTCACATGGGCCGGTTTTCCTGATTGTGTGTGGTGTGTGAAACCTGTCCGATGTACAGGGGGTTAACAGCTGAAGGGTTTTCATGAGCTGAGTAAAACAGCTGAGTGTGAGTGCTGAAGATCCGATACATTCATGAGCCTAATGAGCGGCTGAACCTGTGGGGATGAGTGCTTTGCTGGGCTAAACCTGAATGGTGCACAGGGGGTTAATCACATCTCAGGTCTGTGTGTGAGTGAAGATGTGCTGATTGACTCACTGGGTTGCATCTGTGAGTGAGCAGGCTGGATAGGAACCTGCCAGGTGTCTGAGTGAGGAGAGGACGATGGGATTCAGAAGTCCAGAGCACTGCCATGTGAGGAGGTGCTGGAAGTGATCCGTCCCCAGTGGGTAAGTGATGGGAGCCTGCCAGCTCCATGCTAGTGCACCTGATGTGTGCATGGCAGCCAGTGTCCAAGGGCCAGGCGGTCAGATGTGCGGTGTGAGAGACCGAGTACGGCTCCAGGGCCAGGTGGTCACAGCTGACTTTGGGACTGACTGTGTTCTTGTTACTATGTGATGTCTTATGTAAAAATGCCATGTGTGATGACTCATGTGCAATAGGATGGGGGGGTGGTGGTGGTGGTTGTTTACTGCTCGCAATGCCCGCTTCGCGGCCATTGCTTCGCGTGCCCGGGACAGAGTCCGAGCTACGCGAACAAAGCCACAGGAAGTAGCGCCGGTCGCAACGGAAGTCGCTACGGCAATTATATAATAGATTAACGGCCAATGTGAAAAGGCTTATACATGTTGCATGTATACAAATATATACTCCAGTTAATTTCTTTCGGTTTTCTTTATACTCTAAACATGTACAGGTAGTAAAGTTTTGGCCAAATAAGCTAAGAGCAGTCATTATAGGAATATATATGCATAAGAATGCTGATGGATTTGGCGAGAAGCCACATGGGATATGGTTTCCCTATGGTCTTTTTGTTTGATAATTTCTGATTTCTTCTGCTGTTGTTATCAGGCACAATTTCATAAATATTAAGGAGTCGCAGTTAATGTAATTTTTTCATGTTTTACATAGAAAAAAAGTACTTTAAATATGCATTATTCTAACTTTTTCAACCAAATCAATGAAAAGAATGTACTTGAAGAATTTGTTCTAGAACCACAGTAGCTGCAAACAATAAAATGTGACAATATTTCATAAAAGATAAAGCAGAGGTGATGATGTTAATTACATATATTTCTAAGTAGCTCTAGGATTAGCTGTGGGTAGAAAACCAGTGTGTGAAAGAAGCATGAAATGTAATCCATAGCAGCTGTCTAATTTAGCAGCAAGAAAAAAAAAAGATTCATTCTTCATAGACACAAAATTATTCCTTGTGATATGAACTGACCTAGAACCTGCCTTCTGAAGTGTGTCAAAAGAATAAATCCTCTTATTTTTTACCACTTTACACATTTATCTGTTTTGAAGAACGATTCTTTTGCAGGGTGTTACTTATTGGTACAGCAGTAAATGGCCAGCCAGTTTTGAATTAAAGGAAATCTCTGATGAGGATAGGCAATTCTTCCTTAATTAGTTGAGGATGGATATCTCGCTTTGGAGAGAAAAATGAAGAGATGAAGCAGCAGTTCATCACCTCTTCGGAGCCTGCAATTGGTCATTATGTTTTCTACATGATGCTATATAAAGCAACAGCTTGACAAGGCAGCGGAAAGAAAAGTCTCATTTTATTAGGAAACCTGTCAGGATATTTTGTTTTGCAAGGATCAAACTCCATTGTCTTTATTTATAAAGTGCCAATACGGGCATGAGAAGGAAGTGTGTGAAGAAAAGAGATACAATAACTATACTTCAAAACCTGTGGAAGAAGAAGACATTGGCGCAGTATCTGTTTCTCCAGAAGAAGCAAGAGCAGTTTTGCAACTTGTGAGACAGTGAGGGGGATCATATGTGAAGGGTGCTATGTGTCCCCCAGAATGTGCACTGTCATGTATTGAACCCGGTATGGAATATAGGTTAGAGGGACGCTCCACGCCAGTCTGGGTCTTGTAGGTTTTCCCCGGAGGGAGACACAGGGTTAAAGGCTAGGTTAGGAGACGGGGTGGGGTCACCTGTGGAGAGCTTTGACCTGAGTTGAGGCAGAAGGGACTGCTGAGCGGTCAGGTCCAGGGCGTGAGAGGCTGTGTGTTGTTACAACATGGCCTAACCCGGGAGCCCAGTGCGACCTAGACTGGAGAGAACTCCTAACCGGAAGGGACCGTGTTACTGAACAGTGGATGTATGCATTGTACCCGGCTGCGTCCCGGAACCCGGCGACTTGTGCCACTTCTGTGCTTCATCAATAAATCCGGGTGCTATATGAACTGATACTGGGCTCACGGCCGTTTGTCTTGCAATCCCGGCGCTACCTCACAAACTATATTTAACCCCTTCCCATTTTGCAACCTGAATGTGTAGAACATATAGCTCAACTCCCAGAGCATTACGTTTATGGGCTGTTAGGCCTGGATCTTTGAAGTAACAGTGTTGTGTCAGATGACTGCTCACAACAAACTGTCTTTTTGTGTGTGTGCATGAGAAAAGCACACTATCTTGCCATGATATGAGTAATGAAAGCTCATAGCAGGTTTGTATAGGCCACCACAACCTGGGTCATCAGGTTGGCACACGCAATTATGATTAGATACCGCTGTCATGAATTACAGCAAGATTTCAAGTGTCAAACGGCCCCTGATCGGTTTCCGAAACTGCAGGGCCCAATGCCATCGGGCTGTAATGTTCCACGGGGCAACGAATTCTATTATCCCTCAGCATCATTGAAAAGCAGCACTGAGGAGTAAGGTCGCTAAATGACCGCCGTTAAAAAGTGGAACGCCAGTCATTAAGGCCATCTATGTCAAAACAGTTAAATAGTATACACACGGAGTAAAAAATAAGAGTTATATACAGGGGATATAAAAAGTCTACGCTCTCCTGTAAAAATGCCAGGTTTTGATCATGTAAAAAATTAAATCTTATATCAAGAAAAGCACACTAGAAAAGATAAACTAGATAAGGGTTAAGCAGAATCACAGTAAAACTACTATGTAACATGAGTTTAAAAATGATTGGCTTATACTGAACACAACCACATCACCAATTCCCAAGAAATACCCCAGACAAATATCCAAGTTCCCCATTGACTTGTATCAAGTTAACTATATCCGAATAGTAATAAGTCTTCAGTTAGACTTATGCGAACCTGAATACCAAACTTACCTCATCACTGATAATGACCCCTCCACTTTACACTGTCAGGGAAGGTGTGGCAAAGTACACCTTATAGTCCCAAAAATATGGTAAAGAAACAATATTCCGATAATGTTTTTAAAGCTATGATGTAAATAAAAAAAGGTTATGGACATCTTCGGATTTTTTACTTTTTTGCAATTCTTTGCTTTAAGAGCTCTCTCTCATGGTAAAATGCTATTGAATATGTTGGCGGTATATTATTCACTATAGTGCAGTTAGGGTACCGTTACACGTACATTGCATGCAATTTCACTTCCAATTTGCTGGTTGCAGTGAAATCATGAACACATTGTTCTATTTTGTTGCCATGTACAAATGGAACAATGTGTCCATGATTTCAATGCAACCAGCAAATTGGAAGTGAAATTGCATGCAATGTTTCAACGTGTAATGGTACCCTTAAAGAGAAGTGAAGAGAACTCCTAATAAAATGTGGAATATTTAATATCAACTATCTCACTGGAGATTCAACGCATCTCAAGATGTATTCCTCACCCCTTCATCAGGACAACTACCAAGCTGATGAAGGGTGAGGAATATGCCTTGATGAGGAGCAATACCCCGAAATGCAGCACCTGCAGTTTGGGGTTCTGATCTGGCACATAACCTAAGTCATATTAAAAGGTTTGTTTAAGAGTCAATTATGACTTTTAGGATTGCTACCTTTATTAGATGGCACTAGAGTTTGTCTACTTCCTCACTGAAGTGACAATTTGCATATGCAATTTCCCAGGGGAGCATTGTGGATATAAGTCTCCTCAGCCACCAGGCAGAATACTCTTCACAAGGAGAATAGCTGTTCGGCCAGAATACACCTTGAAATTCATTGAATAAAGCCACTTGCATTCACAGATTTCCTTGGTATATGGTCAATCGTACAGCAGCGCAGTTGGACTCCACATATTTCCTCTATTTTTTCTACTTTTGCTTCTGCCTATGGATACTACAGTAGCCGTTTGGAGCCTTTTATATTTTTCATGTGTGCCACAACCATTTGAGGTCAGCAGTTTCCCTTCCCTTCAATTAACGAACTACACTGTGTGCAGAATTATTAGGCAAATGAGTATTTTGATCACATTATACTTTTTATACATGTTGTCCTACTCCAAGCTGTATAGGCTTAAGAGCCAACTACCAATTAAGTAAATCAGGTGATGTGCATCTCTGTAATGAGAAGGGGTGTGGTGTAATGACATCAACACGCTATATAAGGTGTGCAATGCGCATCACGAAGTCAGCAATACACCCAAATCAGTATAGCCGGATATGACGCGAATAGCTATACCGCCCATGGACGAGGGCGAGGGAGATCACAATGCCTTAGCACGCCCATCTGGGCGTGAATAATTGATGTGCAGGCGCCGATGAGAAGCCACAGGGAACGCCCTGTGTGACTTCTCAAGAACTGAGAAGACCCAGACCTGAAGGTAAAAAAAAGCAGTTTTATAAACTTTACAAATGCCCATTGGTGGTGTAGGGACAGGTGTAAATAGACCGGGGGCTGATTTTTAGGGCTCAGGTTCCCTTTAATTACTAGGCAACTTCCTTTCCTTTGGAAAAATGGGTCAGAAGAGAGATTTGACGGGCTCTGAAAAGTCCAAAATTGTGAGATGTCTTGCAGAGGGATTCTTGAAAGTGCTAAACTTTTGAAGCGAGCGTGATCACTCAACAATCAAGCGTTTCATGGCAAATAGCCAACAGGGTCGCAAGAAGTGTGTTGGGCAAAAAAGGCGCAAAATAACTGCCCATGAATTTAGGAAAATTAAGCGTGAAGCTGCCAAGATGCCATTTGCCACCAGTTTTGCAATATTTCAGAGCTGCAACGTTACTGGAGTAACAAAAAGCACAAGGTGTGCTATACTCAGGGACAAGGCCAAGGTAAGGAAGGCTGAAAAACGACCACCTTTGAACAAGAAACATAAGATAAAATGTCAAGACTGGCCAAGAAATATCCCAAGACTGATTTTTCAAAGGTTTTATGGACTGATGAAATGAGAGTGACTCTTGATGGGCCAGATGGATGGGCCAGAGGCTGGATCAGTAAAGGGCAGAGAGATCCACTCTGACACAAATGCCAGCAAGGTGGAGGTGGGGTACTGGTATGGGCTGGTATCCTCAAAGATGAACTTGTGGGACCTTTTCAGGTTGAGGATGGAGTGAAGCTCCACTCCCAGACCTAGTGCCAGTTTCTGGAAGACAACTTCTTCAAGTAGTTGTACAGGAATAAGTCGGTATCGTTCAAGAAAAATATAATTTTCATGCAGGACAATGCTCCATCACATGCATCCAACTACTCCACAGGGTGGCTGGCCAGTAAAGGTCTAAAAGAAGAAAAAATAATGACATGGCCCCCTTGTTCACCTGATCTGAACCCCTTAGAGAACCTGTGGTCCCTCCTAAAATGTGAAATCTACAGGGAGGGAAAACAGTACACCTCTTGGAACAGTGTCTGGGAGGCTGTGGTGGCTGCTGCATGCAATGTTGATCTTAAGCAGATCAAGCAACTGACAGAATCTCTGGATGGAAGGCTGTTGAGTGTCATCATAAAGAAAGGTGGCTATATTGGTCACTAAGTTTTTTGAGTTTTGTTTTTGCATGTCAGAAATGTTTATTTCTAAATTTTGTGCGGTTATATTGGTTTACCTGGTGAAAATAAACAAGTGAGATGGGAATATATTTGTTTTTTTATTAAGTTGCCTAATAATTCTGCACAGTAATTCCCTTTGGAAGTGCACTGAGATACAGGCTGATTTGCTGCTAAGGGAAAAAAAAGAAAAAAAAAAAAGACTCTTTATATCTGATTCTCTAGCGAGTGTGACCGCGAGCTTTGTGTGACAGAGCAAGTGCGACAGAAGTAAGTGTGTGACTTGTGATTCAGTGACTTTGGATTAAGGGAGTTTGGAAGGGAGGACTTACTGAATTGCTGGTTGTATTTTATTAATACTTTGCATTTCTTTTTACTTATCATTTCTGTCTGGTGCAATCCCCATTAGGAAATGAGCTCCATGATTGGCAATGCCATCCAGTGTACATCTTGCCACATGTATGCATTCCTTGACCAGCCGGCCGAGGGTGCATACTGCTGTGTGAGATGTGAGTACGTTGTGCATTTGGAAGCCCAGATACTGGATCTAAATGAACGACTGACAACGCTGAGATCCATAGACAATATGGAAAGGAGTCTGCTGCTCACTGAACAGCTGCTCAATGGGATAGATGTGGGGGAGGATGGTACTATGGAGCCTCAGGACCATGAGGTAGCTAGCTGGGTGACAGTTAGAAGGCGGGGTAGAGGGAAGGGTGCCAGGGAGGCTAGCCCTGATCTGGCACACCCCAATAAATTTGCTATGTTGGCAGATGAGGGGGGTGTGAGTTCAGGGATAGCACTGCTGCAGCAGGGCATGACCTCTGAAAGCCAGAGGAGTGTCTGCTCCAGTAAGGGGGAAAACAGGAGAGTAGGGCAGGCCAGACAGGTGCTGGTAGTGGGGGACTCAATTATTAGGGGAATAGATAGGGCAATCTGTCACAAAGACAGGGATCGTCGAACAGTGTGCTGCCTACCTGGCGCTCGAGTCCGGCACATCGCTGATCGGGTTGACAGATTACTGGGAGGGGCTGGTGAGGACCCAGCGGTCATGGTGCACATTGGCACAAATGACAAAGTTAGAGGTAGGTGGAAGGTCCTTAAAGATGATTTCAGGGAATTAGGCTGCAAGCTTAAGGCAAGGACCTCCAAGGTAGTATTCTCTGAAATACTGCCTGTACCACGTGCCACACCAGAGAGGCAAAGGGAGATTAGGGAGATAAATAAGTGGCTCAGGAATTGGTGTAGGAAGGAGGGGTTTGGGTTCCTGGAGAACTGGGCCGACTTCTCTGTTGGCTACAGGTTCTATGCTAGGGACGGGCTGCACCTCAATGGGGAGGGTGCAGCTGTGCTGGGGGAGAAAATGGCTAGAAGGTTGGAGGAGTGTTTAAACTAGGGATTGGGGGGGAGGGTATTCATTGTATAGGAGGGGAAGATAGTGTAAACAGTAACCTTAGTGCAATAAACTGGGACGATGTCCTGAGACATAAAAGTACACAACACAAATGGGAGATGTTTATTAGCATCCTGAATAGGACCTGTGCACAATATATACCCTATGGGAATAAGCATGCTAGAAATAGGAGGAAACCACTATGGCTAAATAAAGCGGTAAGAAGTGCAATATGTGACAAAAAGAAAGCATTTAGGGAATTAAAGCAAGTAGGTAGTGATGAAGCATTAAATAAATACAGAAAATTAAATAACATTTGTAAAAAGCAAATCAAGGCAGCAAAGATTGAGACAGAGAGACTCATTGCCAGGGAAAGTAAAAAGAATCCCAAAATATTTTTTAACTACATAAATAGTAAGAAACTAAAAAATGATGGTGTTGGCCCCTTTAAAAATAGTCTGGGTGAAATGGTGGATGAGGATGAGGAAAAAGCAAATATGCTAAATGACTTTTTTTCAACAGTATTTACACAAGAAAATCCCATGACAGACAATATGATCAGTGATAACAAAAATTCTCAATTAAACGTCACCTGCTTAACCTAAGAGGAAGTACGGCATCGTCTAAAAATCACTAAAATTGACAAATCCCCGGGCCCAGATGGGATACACCCCAGAGTGCTGCAGGAATTAAGTACTGTCATAGATAGACCATTATTTTTAATATTTAAAGATTCCATAATAACAGGGTCTGTACCACAGGACTGGCGTATAGCAAATGTGGTGCCAATATTCAAAAAGGGGACAAAAACTGAACTTGGAAATTATAGGCCAGTAAGCTTAACCTCTACTGTGGGTAAAATCCTAGAGGGTTTTCTAAGAGATGCTATACTGGAGTATCTGAAGAAAAATAACCTCATGACCCATTATCAACATGGTTTTACGAGGGACCGTTCCTGTCCAACTAATCTAATAAGCTTCTATGAAGAAGTAAGTTCTGGACTGGACCAAGGAAATGCAGTGGATGTGGTGTATATGGACTTTTCAAAAGCTTTTGATACGGTGCCACACAAAAGGTTGATACATAAAATGAGGGCAATGGGGATAGGGGAAAATATGTGTAAGTGGGTTAAGAACTGGCTTAGTGATAGGAAACAAAGGGTGGTTATTAATGGAACACACTCAGAATGGGTCACAGTTAACAGTGGGGTACCACAGGGGTCAGTGTTGGGCCCGCTTCTATTTAATATATTTATTAATGACCTTGTAGGGGGCATACAGAGTAGAATCTCAATATTTGCAGATGACACTTAACTCTGCAGGGTAATCAATACAGAGGAGGACAATTTTATATTACAGGAGGATTTATGTAAACTAGAAGCTTGGGCTGCTAAATGGCAAATGCGCTTTAATGGGGATAAATGTAAAGTCATGCACTTGGGCAGAGGAAACAAAAGGTATAATTATGTGCTTAATTGTAAAACACTGGGCAAAACTGTCACTGAAAAAGACCTGGGTGTATGGGTAGATGACAAACTCACATTTAGTGGCCAGTGTCAGGCAGCTGCTGCAAAGGCAAATAAAATAATGGGATGTATTAAAAGAGGCATAGATGCTCATGAGGAGAACATAATTTTACCTCTATACAAGTCACTAGTGCGACCACACTTAGAATACTGTGTACAATTCTGGTCTCCGGTGTATAAGAAAGACATAGCTGAACTAGAGCGGGTCCAGAGAAGAGCGACAAAAGTTATTAGAGGACTAAGGGGTCTGCAATACCAAGACAGGTTATTAAACTTGGGGTTATTTAGCTTGGAAAAACGAAGGCTAAGGGGTGATCTTATAATAATGTATAAATATATGAGGGGCAGTACAGAGACCTTTCTAATGATCTCTTTACTCTTAGGCCTGAGACTGGGACAAGGGGGCATCCTCTACGTCTGGAGGGAAGAAGGTTTAATCATAATCACAGGACAGAGCAAGATGGCCGCCGCATAGGGAGGACGTGTCTCGCTGTGCTCCCGCTCTCTGGATGCAATCTGGCACCATCCTGCCCCGGAGAACACCCACAGCCCTCACCCTTGGGCCCATCTCTCACCTAAAGCCCTGCAGCCTTTGAGAATCGGCTTTGGACCAGGTGATCACCAGAGGGGTACCTCGTGGAGCGCTAGACGTGGCCTCCCCCCCTCACTGCCACTCACCCTGCGGCCGGAGGGCTCTGAAGCCGAGGTGAGCCTATCAGGCGACCCCTGTACGGCGTGCAGCTGGGGACCGGAGAGAGGAAGCAGACCCTGTCAGCGCGCCGCTGCTGTGGACCGGGACAAAGACGCTGAAGGCCCCTGAACTGTGAGTAGGAGGAAGAGGCAGCACGTGTGCGCCGGGCCTCCTAGGACGCATCGCTCCCATCGGCTCCCTGTTGTGCAGAGGCGTCTGAGGCTGTAACTGAGCGGTGAGTGCAGTATAACGATCCCGGCGGGGCACCCGGAGGCGGCGCATTTAGTCCCGTCCTAGCAGACAGGGGAGACCACCCGTGGAGCCCACTGTGAAGGGGAGGAGAGGCAAACCGGAGCGAGACACAGAGGGAGCGGGAGCCTGCATTCACCTCCGGTGTTAGGGCAGAGACACACAGACAGTGTGTGCAGGGACTGTGGCCCACACGGGACTAGCTACAGGCTTCTATATACTGGAGTCCGAGTCACACAGGCCAGCAACTTCAGGGATAAGATCAAAGAAAGTCACAGACACTCTGAAATAGCCGGAGCTAAATCCAAAGCCACAAAATAAACAACAGTCTGTCCACAGACGGCTATCTTATATATAATCAATACACAGACACTCTGATCTCTGCGCTGACCGAGGTGTCTCTCTCTCTGAGGAGCTACACACCAGCTTCTTTTGGATCCTAACACAAAACATACTACAGAGAGATCTCCCTGTATTATCATGCCCCTGGAGCAGTATTAACCCCTGCTGCGCTGCGGTCAAGCTGTTCCGTATTTCACCACCGGAGGGGGCAAGAGCTCCATTGAATGCTGCCTATTTACTGCAAAGTGCTTACATTCATTAAATTCCCACAAGCAATGTGCACCATGTCTACCTAGTCAATGGCATACGACCTAGGGGAGGCCTAACTAAGACAGAATAAAAGAACTTTCCACAGAACTATAGCTAAACATGGGAAAAAAGCATTAAAACCCCCAAAGTATCTTCTAAACCCACTAATTCAGTTACCCAGGCCGATGTGGATAAATTCCTCTCTAAACAAACCGACCTCACAACTCACCCTAAATCTACCAAACGTACGTTCCAGCTGATGGCTGAAGCATCCGACTCCGACGTGGAGAGCGATTCGGACACTGAGATGGACCCTAAAGATAATAAAGTCACCCGCTCTTTTATAAAGCGCATATTGACGAAAGCCATAGAACCGATAAGCAAAGAACTTGCTGAAATAAAATTAGATTTGGCTCAACAAGGTCATAGGCTGGGGACAGTAGAAAATGACCAGGCGACCACAATGACACAAACCAATAAATTACTAGACTGCCTCAATGCTCACGAAACTCAACTACATGCCATCCACTCAACGCTTGAAGACCATGAAAACCGTGAGCGTAGGAACAATATCCGCATAAAATACCTTCCAGAATCAATTGCGTTTGAAGCCCTGCCCTCAGCTGTGAATGAAATCTTCCATAAACTGCTCCGAGAAGACGACCCCAAAGACATGGAAATTATCAGAGTTCACAGGACACTACGCCCCAAGCCAAACCAAAGTGACCCGCCCCGTGATGTACTGTGTCGCTTTCTAGACTATAGAACAAAAGAACTCATCCTGCGAAGAGCCAGGGAGACAGAGGCTATCGAATATGAGAACTCTCAACTGAAATTGTTCCAGGACATCTCTGCCATAATCTTAAAGAAGAGACGCTTGCTTAAACCTTTCACAGATATTCTGACACAAAAAAGATATCGCTTCCGCTGGCTGTTCCCTTTCGGAATTTTTATTACAGCTGGCGAAAAGAAACTAACGGCCAGGACGTCAGGAGACATCAGAGACATTTGCCAATTACTAAGCATTGAATTACAGTCTTATCCTGACCTAGAGACCTTCCACGCAGCGTCTTTACAAAAACCTCTACAAGCCACCCCTCCATGGCAAGTCGCTGGAACTCCGAAATCACAGCGCCTTCGAAAAAAGCTATCCAAAACACCACCGCCAAAGGATGGTGTGGAGACGACCTGATGTCTTAGCTCGGAGATACAAAGAACTCTCTTCCGTCTGCTTAATAGCTAACTATTCTTAACACTGTGTTCACTGATCATCCATATATGCCATTGATTGAAATGCTGCCAATCCGATATCGGGTTTCCTTACCCTTAAAACCGAACTATCCACTTTAGTAACTCTACATTTACCTACCACCCATCCACCCAATTCCCTCCTTTGTCCCCCCCCCCCTTCCCCATCCCTCCCATCCCCCACCCCACCCCATACCACCATGACACTTGAACCCCTAAATAATGCACAGCTACCATGTGCCTTATTGACTAGAGTACTAACCACAATACACGAGGCCTTACTTTGGAGAAGATGGCCTAGACATTCCTATAAGAGAGACCTTTATGTTATACAAGTTATACTACTTTTTGTAGTAATGTTAGGTTATACCTTTGTTCTGTACTATGTTTGACTTCTAGTTCAACAGAAGTTCTGAGCCCATAGACACCGTATAGGTGTCAATACAGACCTGCAACCATTAGACCTTTTCCTCTTCCCTTACCCGCTACCCCCCCACCCACACAACGAAACCCAACCTCCCTTCCCCTTACCCCATCTCCCCAATACTACAGCAGGTATTATTTACTTATGGTGGAACCACTAATAATCCTCCCCATGTGGTCCATATTGCCGTGTTGCTGATTATTAGACATGTTGTATATGATTGCAATGGAAATGTTATTAATGCATATCTCTTTTCTTTTGTTTTATCTCCCTACTTCTCTATCTACTTTTCTTTCTTCTCTCCCAACCACCCCCCCCGGTCAGGAGGATGGAGTCGAGGACCACTCGAACCAAATACACATCTATCCGACATTAATCCCCCATTGATGGCATCTCAACATAAGGTATTTACCTTTGCTACGCTCAATGCTAAAGGGCTAAATTCCCCCATACCAAGGAGACACACTCTGGACCTACTTAAGAAACATGCAGCAGACGTGCTATTGATTCAGGAAACTCACTTTATCCCTGAAAAACTACCTAACCTTGACCGGTCACACTATGATACCTGGTTCCATGCCACATCACCACAGCCCCGATCACGAGGAGTCTCGATTGCTATAAAAAAGGGAATCCCTTTCCAAATTCGAGAACATCTAATTGACGCCAACGGTCGTTATATTTTCCTCAAAGGTCTGCTAGCTGGTAATTTAGTTACGATTTGTTGCTTGTATGCCCCCAACAAAAAACTTCTAAAATGGCTCCACTCGACTTTGAGGAAGATAGGAGATTTCCGTGAAGGCACACTGATAGTTGGAGGAGATCTTAACATTGCACTAAACCCGCTAATAGACACTACAACGAAGAAAAGTACATACTCACAAGGTGATCTTAATAAAATCAAAACCCACCTTCGCGAGCTCCAGCTGCTGGACGTTTGGAGATACCTACACCCAGATGACCGCGACTATACCTTCTATTCTCACCCACACGCCTCTTACCATAGATTAGATTATTTCTTTGTTTCCAAAAACACCCTTGCTAAAATACGATCGACGAATATTAACCCTAACATATTCTCAGACCACTCCTTCGTAACGATGGCGCTGACATTACATAAGACCTTTCCAGTTCACAGATCGTGGCGACTCACGGAGTCGGTGCTCGACAACCCCTCCACTCACTCTCGCATAACCAAAACATTGGAGCAGTATTTTGCTCTAAACGATAATGGTGAGGTTGCGGCGCCGATGCTCTGGGAAGCTCACAAATCTGTGGTCAGAGGAGAATTTATCTCAATCACAGCATACATTCATAAACAGCAACAGAAACAGCTTGATCTACTATATGAGGATATCTCTGACCTAGAAACCAAACACAAAAAACTAATCACCCCCTTAATAATGGAACAACTAACCCTTAAAAGGCGTCAACTTAAAGATATCCTATTCCTACAATCGGCAAAATGGTTCGCTTCATGGCGCACTAAAATGTACGTTCACGGTGACAAGGCCTCGAAACTGATGATCTCTAGAATCAAACAACGACAAACTCGCACTTCCATATATTCCATTAAAACCGCGGAAGGACGATCCACAACCAATTATAACCAAATAGAATCTGAATTATTATACACAACTATATAACCTACGCCCCGAAGAATCTAAATCAGAAGAAGCCACAAGAAAGCAAAAAATTAAACGTTACTTATCCCGCCTAAATCTTCCGAGCTTTACCCCACAACAGCAATTGCTGCTAAATAAACCTTTTAGTTTAGAATAACTACGGTCCACCCTGTCAAAGTGCCACCCCAACAAAGCGCCGGGACCAGATGGATTACCCAGTGCCTACTACAGGTCCTTCCCCTCGATTCTACAACCACACATCTTGAATATGTACAATTCCATATTGCAGGGTAGTCGATTCCCGGCTCAATCCTTAGAAGCAAAAATATCCCTAATATACAAAGAAGGGAAAGACCGAGAAATGTGTAGCAGCTACCGACCGATCTCCTTACTAAATGTTGATTTAAAAATTTTCGCCAGTATGATCGCTCGTCGAGTAGCTGCCTACCTTCCGGACAAAATCTCACTGAACCAAACTGGATTTGTGGGGGGAAGAGAGGGGAGAGACAACGTGCTGAAGGTACTGCACCTTACTCATTATGCCAACCGACAAAAAATTCCACTGGTCCTCCTGGGAACGGACGCTGAAAAAGCCTTTGACAGGGTGGACTGGCTATACCTAGAAGAGGTGTTGCTTAGCTTCGGCATCCCGACCCAACTAGTTGCGGCGATTTTAAAAATGTACACCAACCCAACCGCTCGCATCAGCATCAATGGCTCCCTAACAGATACCTTCTCCATACACAATGGCACGAGACAGGGGTGCCCACTATCCCCTCTATTATTTATCCTAGCCATGGAACCCCTGCTGACTGATATTCAGCTTGATGAAAGGATTCGAGGCATTACACTAGGAGGGACGCATCATAAAACGGCTGCCTTCGCAGACGATTTACTCGTATTCATGACCAATCCTTCTAAAAGCTTCCCCCCCTTATTAAAAATATTTGACAATTACAGTGCCCTCACCAATTTCAAAATAAATACATCGAAATCGGAGGCCTTGGACCTGAACGTCCCACTACCAATCCTATCCAGATTAAAAACCACATACCCGTTCTCATGGCCCAAATCGCACATCACTTATCTAGGCATAAAAATTAGCAGAACTCATAAAGCTCTCTTCTCCCTCAACTACCCCCCTTTGTTAGACAGAGTAACTGCCACTATGAAAACTTGGCGTGACCCTTTCTTATCCTGGATGGGTCGTAAGAACATCCTCAAAAGCCTCATCCTGCCTAAATTTACTTACCTCTTCTCTATGTTACCAATACATGTCCCTAATGCGTATTTAAACAAGGTCAACTCTCTTCTTTACGCCTACATTTGGAAAAATAAGAGACACCGCTTAAATATCCGCACTCTTTCTCTCCCAAAAGTAAAAGGTGGAATGGGCGCACCAGATATTAAAATCTATTATCACGCAGCAGTACTCTCTCGCTCTGTTGATATCATACGACAATCACACAACAAATTATGGATTGATATAGAAAACAAATTATCCCCACAGCTCCTCCGCCCCCTCCTACTGACGCACTGCAGTGACAAATCACCTGGCCGCCAACATAACCCTCTCACAAGCACACTCCTACGAATATGGACCACCATACATACCCACCTGACGCCCCCATCAACTCCTCTCCTTACCCTGTTAGATATCCTAACGGGAGCGAACCTAATACACAACCCCAGCAAATACCGCATCGGACTACTTGCCAGCCTAACAGCGGATCAATTATATGCAGACGGAGCACTTCTTCCGTTATCTAATCTGCACAAAATTCCTGGCCTCGAATCTATTAATTTCCTCCAATATAAGACTCTACAATCACTTCTACACAACATTCGATTCGATAAGGCACTTACCCGCAATCCCACGGCATTTGAAACGCTTTGCGCAAGACAGATTAGACCTACTAAGATCCTTTCTACCATTTACCAAAGCATTTTGGAAAGAGATGTGGCCATGAAAAGAGCCTATATACATAGTTGGGAAAAAGATTTAGGTTATAAGTTTACGCCTCAACAGATTTCATATATTTACACCCACTCACATGGCCCGACTAAATGCATCAAGGTACAGGAGAACTCCTACAAAATTCTCTCCCGCTGGTATACTGATCCGCTGAGAACACACAAATGGAAGACACAATTCCCTACGAATTGCTGGCGCTGTGGTGATGTAAACGGGAACTATATCCACCTTTGGTGGCATTGTCCATCCCTGATCCCCTACTGGAACCAGACAACACGCCTGATCAGAGATGTGACTAAACAAAATATCAAATTATCCCCGGAAGTAGTCCTGTTAAATCTACCCCTAGACGCTTTCCATGGTGAGTTCTCTGTGTTAATCTGTACAATACTGGCTGCAGCGAAACTTCTTTTACCAACGGTATGGAGATCTCCTCAAATCCCGACTCTTCAGTCGTTAATTGATAAAACTGACCAACAGTATCTAGTAGCGAAACTAGCTGCCTCTGTGAACCACACACAAGCGTCTATTAATAACCAATGGCGAGCTTGGGTACTCTTCAAAAAGTCGCTCATAGTACCGTAATCTTGACCCCTCGCCTTATTTACTCCATGGTGATCCTCTAGGCTCCACCTCCTGACCCACCCTCCCTGCCTCTTACTTCCCCTCCAATCTATTATTCTCTCTCCTATTCTCCTACCTATCCTCTTTTCTTCTTTCACTTACTTTGCCTTCTTCTTCTTGTGCTTAAACTTTCTCTAGATAATTTGACAATAACCGTACCTAAACATATGTTTGGAATTAATTAATCATTTTCCACTGATGTCATGAGCTGAATTCTTCTTTTCTGTAATTATCTGATTAAAATCTTAATATCTTGTAAAACAATAAAAAGAATTTTTGAAATGAAATGAAATCATAATCACAGACGCGGATTCTTTACTGTAAGAGCAGTGAGACTATGGAACTCTCTGCCACATGATGTTGTAATGAGTGAGTCACTACTAACATTTAAGAAGGGCCTGGATGCCTTTCTTGAAAACTATAATATTACCAGTTATATATACTAGATTCTTTGATAGGGCGTTGATCCAGGGAATTAGTCTGATTGCCGTATCTGGAGTCAGGAAGGAATTTTTTCCCCCAATGTGGAGATTAGTGTTGCCACATGGGTTTTTTTTTGCCTTCCTCTGGATCAACATGTTAGGCTATGGGTTGAACTAGATGGACTTAAAGTCTTCCTTCAACCTTAAAAACTATGTTACTATGTTACTATGTAATAGTTACCTGCACAAACACATATCCTCCTAAGGGCCCTTTCACATCAGCGTTTATTTGAAATCGTGGCAGATGCGGTGAAAAAAATGCATCTGCCGCGATTGCCGCATAACCGCTGCACTTGCGGCGCGGTTGCGGTAATCCCCATTGAAAGTATAGGGGGACTTGCGGCAGGTGCGGCAAGTGCGGTTTTGCACTTGCGGCAGGTGCGGCCGCGAAAAAAAACACGGCTGACAGCATTTTTTTTTCCGGCCGCACCTGCCGCAAGTGCCAAAACCGCACTTGCCGCACCTGCCGCAAGTCCGCCTATACCTTGTATGGCGTTTACCGCAACCGCGCCGCAACCGTGCCGCAAGTGCAGCCGGTATGCGGTAATCACGGCAGATGCGTTTTTTTCACCGCATCTGCCGCGATTTGAAAAAAAACGCTGATGTGAAAGGGCCCTAACAAGCACAATGGATGTACAAGTAGACCTTTTGTGCGCTGCCACACGGAAAGAAGAATCGTGAAGATGTATATATTTCAAAGTGGTGGATTTTATTCATCCAACATGTTTCGGAGTGTATTCCTTCCTCTTTCGTCAGGGAACCAACCATGAGAAAAGAGTGAGGAATACACTCCGAAACATGTTGGATGAATAAAATACACCACTTTGAAATATATGCATCTTCACGATTCTTCTTTCCGTGTGGCAGTGCACATAATGTCCACTTGTACATCCATTGTGCTTGATTATTGCTGCATAGGACACATGGGTTGTGGATTCTGCATCAGCCATATAAGCAGGTAAGCAAACCCAGTAAATTATCTTGTTTTTTTTAATTAAGATAAAACCTTATATGTGCTCCTTTTTTATCCACAGTTTCAATGTCCAACAACATACATCTAAACCGAAATGACCAATAAAAATAAGGTGTGCAATATTTACTGTTTTTTTAAAAGTATTGTCAGAACAGTCATCCTGTTCATATCATGGACAGGTGATAAGTGCTTCATGGTGTGACCAATCATTTAAATAAAGAAGGTGTATAAAGTTGTGGCCAAAAGTATTGACACCCCTGCAATGCTGTCAGATAATACTCAGTTTCTTTCTGAAAATGATTGCAATCACAAATTCTTTGGTATTATTATCTTCATTTAATTTGTCTTCAATGGAAAAACAGAAAAAGAATTGTCCTAAAGCCAAATTGGATATAATTCCACACCAAACATAAAAAAGGGAGTGGACAAAAGTATAGGCACTGTTAGAAAAATCACGTGATGCTTCTCTAATTTGTGTAATTAACCGCACCTGTAACTTACCTGTGGCACCTAACAGGCGTTGGCAATAACTAAATCACACTTGCAGCCAGTTGACATGGATTAAAGTTGACTCAACCTATGTTTTGTGTCCTTGTGTGTACTACATTAGTCTTCTTTCTTTTTTCCATGCTCAAAGAACAGTCTGAGGACTTGAGAAACCAAATTGTGAGGAAGCATGAGCAATCTCAAGGCTACAAGTCCATCTCCAAAGATCTGAATGTTCCTGTGTCTACCGTGCGCAGTGTCATCAAGACATTTAAAGCCCATGGCACTGTGGCTAACCTCCCTAGATGTGGACAGAAAAGAAAAATTGACGAGAGATTTCAACGCAAGATTGTGCGGATGGTGGATAAAGAACCTCGACTAACATCCAAACAAGTTCAAGCTGCCCTGCAGTCCGAGGGTACAACAGTGTCAACCTGTACTATCCGTCGGCGTCTCAATGAAAAGGGAAGGATACCCAGGAAGACCCCACTTATTACCCCGAGACATAAAAAAGCCAGGCTGGAGTTTGCCAAAACTTACCTGAGAAAGCCTAAAACGTTTTGGAAGAGTATTCTCTGGTCAGATGAGACAAAAGTAGAGGTTTTTGGGCAAAGGCATCAACATAGAGTTTACAGGAGAAAAAAAGAGGCATTCAAAGAAAAGAACACGGTCCCCACAGTCAAACATGGCGTAGGTTCCCTGATGTTTTGGGGTTGCTTTGCTGCCTCTGGCACTGGACTGCTTGATCGTGTGCATGGCATTATGAAGTCTGAAGACTACCAACAAATTTTGCAGCATAATATAGGGCCCAGTGTGAGAAAGCTGGGTCTCCCTCAGAGGTCATGGGTCTTCAGAAAGGACAATGACCCAAACACACACTTCAAAAAGCACTAGAAAATGGTTTGAGAGAAAGCACTGGAGACTTCTAAGGTGGCCAGCAATGAGTCCAGACCTGAATCCCATAGAACACCTGTGGAGAGATCTAAAAATGGAAGTTTGGAAAAGGCACCCTTCAAATATCAGGGATCTGGAGCAATTTGCCAAAGAAGAATGGTCTAAAATCCCAGCAGAGCATTGTAAGAAACTCATTGATGGTTACCTGAAGGGGTTGATCACAGTTATTTGGGCTAAAGGTTGTACAACCAAGTATTAGGCTGAGGGTGCCAATACTTTTGTCTGGGCCATTTTTGGAGTTTTGTGTGAAATGATCAATGTTTTGCTTTTTGCTTCATTCTCTTTTGTGCTTTTTCATTGAAGACAAATAAAATGAAGATAATAATACCAAAGAATTTGTGATTGCAGTCATTTTCAGGAGGAAACTGAGTATTATCTGACAGAATTGAAGGGGTGTCAATACTTTTGGCCACAACTGTATAAAGAGACTCTGTCAGTAGGTTTTTGCTACCTCATCTGACAGGAAAATAATGTAGGTAGACAAACCCTGAATCAAACAATGTTTCACATAGGTTACTGGTTCCAGTAGTTCCGACAAAATCAAAGGTTTTAGATTTAGGTTTGTAACAGAGCTGGGAGACCTACCCCCACCCACACCAGGCTCTCAATAGAGATTGTGCATTGACAGTGAAGGTGTCAATCACAGCAGGAAGTGTATCGGCAGGGCCGGTTTTAGGCTAAGTGGGGCCCTGGCCAAAAGGTTAAAGTGGGTCCTAAATGCTCACATATTGCACCGTCACACTCAGGCATTTGGGTTACATGTACAAGCGCTGAATTCAGACTGGTAAATGAGTGCGATCTATAATATTCAGGTCATTCAGCGCTTGTTTCCGGTCTTCTTACACAGGATGATGAAGAATGATGGCACAGAACAATCACTGGTAGCTCAATCTGTCCTCTACAGTATCATGTTATCGGCAGCACTTCTGCAGTTTGCAGCAGGCGATGTGCTGTCGAGAGCAAAGATTTTTGTTCCTCTATAAACAATCCAATCACCCAATGATGAGCCGCATTTTGCTCATTTGTTGGGCGATTGCCGACATGTTTACACCTAGGAACTCTCATCTGTGCTGCTGGGATTTATAAATATGGATGTTACATACACACAACACACGGTATGTGACGCAAACACTATATATTACATGTATACACCGAGCACACAGACATAGACACACACATCCATTCCCATCATTGTCTGTGTCATACAGGACGGCTCCTCCAGGGAGAGTCGCTCTTTCTAACCATTCATCCTCTCACCAAGAGATGGGGATTGTGAACACAGGACTCCTTATATTGATTATACATTACCAACAAGTGTTTAATCAAATAGGATTTACAAATTTACAATAGGATTGTGCTATATTCTTCATATTATTAAAAATACAATTGAATTGAGCCCTATCCTGGTGTCTTGTGTTGTTCTGGGGTCACTAGAGGAAATATTGATCTTAAAGGAGATATCCAGAAAAACAAACATGACTGATTTCTTTCAAAAACAGCGCCACCCCTGTCTACAGGTTGTATGTGATATTGCAGCTCAGCTAAATTGAAGGGAATAGACCTATGCTGTAATACCACATGCCACCTGTACATAGGGGTGGGGCTGTTTTTGAAAGAATGTAGTAAAGTTTTATTAATCCTGGACATCCCCTTTAATGCCTTGTAAATTCTGCTTGATAACTGTCTACAAATGTAGGAATTAAGGAGGTCCCCTAACTCTACTCCCATCATGAACATGTGAAGATTGAAGCCTGTGGGGGGCGCACCTGCAATTACAAGGATTTTATAACTTTTACCACTGAGTGATGTTTGTTTTGTCTTTTTCCTCCCCCTTCTTCCAAGAGCCATAACTTTTTTATTTTTCCTTCCACATAGCCGTACAAGGGCTTGTTTTTTTGCAGGATGAGTTGTACTATTGAATGACATCATTCATTCTACCACAAAATGTACTGGAGAATGAGAAAGAAATTCCAAGTTTTTTGAAATTGCATAAAAAGTTAAATTCCACAATTTATTTTTAGTTTAGTATTTATCATGTTAACTATATGGTAAAAGTGACTTCATAAGTTGATTATCTAGGTCAGAATAAGAAGATACTGAACATTTTTTTTTATTTCAATCATAAAAAAAACCCAGAAATTTGTAAAGAAAAAAAAAAAAAAGAATAATAAAAATAAAAATTTGCTTAATTTGCCATTTTCCGAGACCCATGATGTTTTAATTTTTGAAGATACAGGGCTATGTGAGGGCTTACCTTATATGCCCATAGCTGACGTTTTTTACGGATACCATTTTGAGTCAGATACAACATTATGATTGCCTTTTATTGCATTGTATTGTAACAACGTGGTGGCCCAAAAAACATAATTCTGGCGTTTTTATTTTTTCCCGTTACGCCATTTACCAATTGGATTGATTTACTTCACACATTGATAGCTTAGATTCTTACAAACGCAGCGATACCAAATATGTATATTCTTTATTTTTTTTTACTGCTTTATTGCTATTTTCAGTTCAGCTCCTTTGGGGGCCCCTAAGAGAGTGGGGCCCTGGGCAACTTCCCAGTCTGCCCATCCCCCCCCCAATGCCGGCCCTGGGTATCGGACTGCCCTACGCATGACATTCTAGTCCTGTAATTGTAATCACAGGTTAACAAAGCCTTTAGTTTAAGTAAACAATGGGGCAGAGTCTGAGAAGAAAAGCAAAGTTCACTTTTTTTTTACTCTTACAGCATGCTGTCTTCAACTTGCATAGAAAAAACCTGATGACAGATTTCTGTTGAATGATTGGCCATGTCAGGAAACACCAAGCGCATGTGTGGAGCCCACTGGGACGAGGTACTCAGTACCGGACCGGGGTATCACAGGTGGTTATCACGGCGGTCTTAGTCCGGACTGTGTCCCAGGCCCACAAGTAATGGGGTTTGGGGGTTATTTACAGGGGATATAGTCGTGACGCCACCCGTGGTATATGATCAGGTTGACCACTGCTGCTGCAGAACCTCCGGGAATGATGTTTGGCAGCCGGTGATGTAACGGCTTTCCATGGGTAGAGCCTGGTTCCCCGGGGCAGTGGTGATGATAGTCTATGGATGATGCAGGGTAGGAGTAGTGGTAGAGATGATAACAGTTTGTGAGGGAGAGTAGGGCTCGAGCGCAAAGATCACACAGACTCAAGGTTTTGTAGCTTTCCAAGTCTTTACTGTAGATGGTATTCAGTAAGTATTGTCCACGGAGTCTGTACCGGGGCTGGGTTGCTCTCACCCTGGCCGGGTCCTTGGTTTCCTACTCCTGCGCTGTGTGTGGGCCCTGCTGCCGTTTTAGCTAGGCTGCCGGTCCTGTCTCCCCTCACGGGTACCAAACTTGCTAGGCAACTTGAGTCTTATCTTTGTGTTTCTGACTCCACTGTGTTGCTTTGCTGTGGTACAGTGAACATATATAATTTTTATTCATCCGGTGTTTGCTGTGCTGCTAGTGTCAGGCACAATTGTGGATCCGGTATCCGGTCTTTGCACTTCTCCGGGGTGATTTAGGGTAACTCTGTGTCCCGGGTGTGTTCCTCTGCTTCTCCTTTTCCTCAGACCCTGGCTCGGCCTGGAACTGGACAGTGGACCATGGGGAGAGCCTAACACAGATCTTTTACACCCAGGCTTCCCTCAGTGCTGCCCCGCACTGAACTAACTACCACTTCCTCTCCACACCAGAATATATAGGAAAGCAGCTTTAGCTCCCACTTCTGGCCTGGAGACGCTAGTGTAGTATTGTCTGTTGTGTGGGGAGTTAACCCTTTATGTTGTTACTGTGGCACATGAACCCTGGGGTGCCACATTCCCCCTTAGTAAAGAACAGTACTCTGGGACTGTAGGAAAAACAAACAAATAACATATCAATAGAATTAATACTTACAGAGTCTTAAAAATAAAAAATATACAAAAACCACTGAAACGCAAAAAGAGTCTAAAAAGTTCAAAACAAATCAGTCCTTCCGGTGGTTTAGTCTATTGCCTCTGGGGCTGGTAACTATACACACTTAGTCTTTACCACAACCAGTTCCGTGGTAAGTATGGTCCATAGTTAATAAAGAAAAAGTTCAAGATTATGCAAGTAGTTCATACAGGATAGTCTCTGTAGGTACTGGGCTTTTAACGTTGCAAACCAATATAACAAGTCACTATGGGTGTCTCTGGTTTAAGTGCAGTAGGCTCCTAAGCCCTCGGGTCACCGCATAAGAAGCCAAGTTCTTACTCTCTGTGGCTGCCACCTAACACTAGGCTACTCTCACCCTTTTTCGTACACTTACACTTTACTGGGTTCTATTTAACTTTATAACAAACATATTTACAGTCTACATTTGATTCCACACTTTAATCTCTGTACCTAGCCAGTATCTGACCCTGGGTACTACACTGTGATCTGCGTAATGCTGGTGTACTGGGTGTACTTAGCCTAATGGTGTGGACGGATGTGTACTTACTGAGAGTATCTGTTACTATTGAGGATGGAGATCTGACAGTAGGACTGGCAAGCTCACTGGGACCAGGAATTGGTTCTTCCTCTTCAGGCTCAACTTCCAGGTATTCATGTCTTGGGACTTCTTGTGGTATGGGTTCTGGTGTTGGTTCTACCATTGGAGGGAAAGCAATAATGGGGACTACAACTGCTCCATAGTAATTTGGCCATGTTTTGGGGAAATCTCCTAAGACGATATGAAACACATCCTCCTCTTTCCTGACAGGTTGGACCTGTACTGGTAAGGTTACTTCTGGTGTCTTCAGCGTTTCAGGACACGGTTTGAGATGGTCTCTTGACACAACTGCTGACGTCCTTCCTTCGTCTTTGCTGATTAGACACACTTTGGCATTGTCTAAATTTGATGGTAAGACTGTATATGGGGTGGTTTCCCACTGATTATCCAATTTGTTGGTGCGTCTCTTTCTCTTGAGAACTTGCTCACCAGGTTGTAATGGGGTTGCTAGAGCATGTTGGTTAAAGGTTCTCTCTTGTCTTTCTCTAGCTTGCTGGAGACTTTTCTCTACACACTCTTGTACTTGGCGATACTGCTATTGATGCAGGGTATCCCAATTGGATTCTTCAACTTCTGCATCTGGCTTCAGAATTCCCATAACTAAATCAATTGGCAGCTTACCGGGCCTTGCTCGCATAAGGTAGGCTGGGGTGCAGTTTGTAGAACTCACCGGGACATGGTTGTACAAGTCTACCAAATCTGGTAATTTCTCTGGCCATTGATTTCTCTCTGACTCTGGTAAGGTTTTCAATAGGTCAATCACAATATGGTTCATCTTTTCGCATAAGCCATTGGTTATGGGGATGATAGGCTGTCGTGCGGATCTTCTTACACCCGTACATGTTGCAGAATTCCTGGAAAATCTCTGACTCGAAAGTTGGACCTTGATCTGCAAGGACTTGTTCCGGGTAGCCATGAGGTCTACAGAAATGTGTTTGAAATGCTCTTGCAGCTGTCTTTGCTGTCAGGTCGTTGACGGGTACCACCACTAAGAAGCGGGAGTAATGGCCCACGATGGTTTAGGCATAGACATAGCCTGACCGGCCTGGTGACAACTTGACGTGGTCTAACGCAACTAACTCAAGTGGTTGTTTGGTTACTATGGACTGGAGTGGGCTCTTTGACTCTGTTGATCCTTTCTTCTGAGGTTGCACGGGCCACATTTTCTACACCAATCTTCAATTGATTTTCTCATGCCAACCCAGTAGAATCTCTCTCTTAAGAGCACTTCCAACTTATTCCATCCAAAATGACCTGCACCGTTGTGGTAAGCTTCTAAAACCATTTTGACGTCTCTCTTGGGTACGATAATCTGACAGACCAACTCATGCCTTTTAGGGTTGGTGTGCCTTCTGCAGAGCTTCCTTTGATATAGCAACAACTTGCTTCTTTCCAGAGTTGTTGGGTCTCAGCTGGAGCATTCTGATTAGGGTACACACCTTGTTGTGTAAGCAGTTCTTTCACTAGCTTCACAGCTGGATTACTATCTTGGGTGTCAGTTCATCCATGGTGTGCTAATGGGTTGAGATTTGCCTGCTGTTGTTTTTGGTAAATGCCAGGTTGATACTGTTCTGCCTTAAAACGGTGAAAGGCCAGTAGCTCAATTTCTTCCAGCTCCTCCGGTTTCTCTTCCACGTCTTTCAGGTGTGGCATCCAGAATAAGGCATCTGCATTCCCGTTCTTGCGGCCTGCCCTATATTTGATGACAAAATTGTAGTTAGACAACCGGGCAATCCATCGCTGCTCCAACGCACCTAATTTTGCTGAGTCCAGGTGGGTCAATGGGTTGTTATCAGTGTAGATGAAAAATTCTGCAGCTGCCAGGTAGTGCTTGAAACACTCAGTTACAGCCCAAAATACTGCCAGTAGTTCTAACTTGAAGGAACTGTAATTCTCAGGGTTTCTTTCCGTAGGCCAGAGTTTCCTGCTTGCAAAGGCAATAACTCTCGCTTTGCCTCCTTGCTTCTGTGACAGTACTGCTCCCAGTCCCACGTTGCTGGCATCAGTGTACAGAAAGAAGGGTTGATGGTAATCCGGATACGCCAGGATCTCTTCTCCTGTCAGCGCCCACTTTGGCTTTTTGAAGGACTCTTCCCTCTCATCACTCCACTGAAAAGGGGGATTACGGGTTGAAGACCTTTTTGACTGTCCTACCAGGATGTCTTGTAGGGGAGTTGCTAACTTTGTGATCCCTCTGATAAATCTTCTATAATAGCCCACCAGTCCCAGGAATTGCCTCACTTCTTTCACATTAGTGGGTCTTGGTCAATCCCTTATCACTGTGACTTTACCTGGATCCGATGCTACTCCCTCTGAACTCATGACATGTCCTAGGTACTGCACCTTTGCCTTGAGAAGGTGGCACTTGGATGGTTTGATCTTCATGCCGTATCCGGACAAGGCTTCAAAAACTTCTGCCAGGTCTTGTAGATGTTGTTCATATGTCTTGGAGTAGACTATGACATCATCCAGGTACAGGAGGACAGTTTCAAAGTTCTTATGTCCTAGGCAGCTCTCCATCAGGCGTTGGAAGGTACCGGGTGCGTTGCAGAGTCCAAACGGCATACAATTGAACTCACAGAGGCCCATCGGCGAAGTAAACACTGTCTTTTCCTTGTCAGCCTCTGCCACAGGAACTTGCAAATACCCACTAGTCAGATCTAGGGTAGAAAAGTAGTTAGCAGATTTTAATGCAGCTAATGACTCCTCAATCCTAGGTAACGGGTATGCATCCTTGTGTGTAATGCAGTTGATCTGCCGGAAGTCTACGCATATTCTCGTGGTCCTGTCCTTCTTTTTCTTGGTAAATCTGTTTTTATTAAAGTATGAAACAACATAACACAACAATTTGAAGCATAGTGCATCAACATAATGCACAGCGTATTGAACACCGCTGTGGAGGCAAAAGAAAAATATGACCTGACAGGAGTAGTGTGGTGGTAGTGAGTCCAGAACATTATTAGTCCCAATTCTTCATAAGCTGATTTCCGGAACATACCTAAAATCCACGCGATAAACCGAATAGAGGCAATTAAGCATACTCAAAAAGGTAAAAAAAAAAGAGGAAAAGGAGGTCAAGTAAGGATAAAGAGAAAGAGAGAAGAGAGGGGGGAATAGTGGGATATAAGGACCCTAGAGGGGGTATAAAGTAGCAGAGGGAGGAGAAAGACAAAATGGAGCAGGGGGTTCACGATAAGGGGTCAGGATAGGGGACGCCCGGGGGATAGCCGATATCTGTAGGTCAAGGATTATGCCGCAAGCCATGAGGCAAGAGCAGGGGATTCCCTAAACATAAGCCATGATGACCAGGTTCGGAAAAATCTGTCACTATCCTGGGTCGTGGAGCTAGATTGGTGTAACAGGTCCTCCATCCTACAAATATCACTAACCTCTGTCACCAGTTCTTCCTTGGAGGGGCATCTGATCTGTTTCCAGTATCTTGGTATAAGTCTCCTAGCTGCCGTCAAAAAATGACGTAACAGCCCCTTCTTGAAGGACGAGACAGAACCTTGTGGTAGATTTAGAAGGGCCAGTTCCGGAGACGGGGAGAGCGGTTGACCACACACCGCAGTATACAATGCAAAGACTTGTTGCCAAAATACCTGAATAGCGGGACAGGACCACCAAACATGCAAATAAGTTCCTCCTGCAGCCGAGCATCTCCAGCATGACGCCGATACAGAGGGGAATATCCTATGGATCTCCGCAGGGCACCTGTACCATCTCGCCACCACCCTGTAATTCCTCTCCTGGGACACTGCATATATAGACGAGCTGCGCGTGCAGAGGAGGAGAGTCCTCACCTTAGAAGCTGTGAATGATCTGTTGAGATCTCGCTCCCACTTGTAAATAAATGGAGGTGTGCCCCTGTATTGGAATAGATAGTTCTTGGAGCAATTTGTAAACCGATGAGACAGGGCGATGAGGAGGGCGGCTCTCCACACACAGCTCCTCGAACGGGAGTAGGTCCCGAAATATACATGAATGAGGTAATGTCGAGATATAGCTGCGAAGCATGCTCATTTGGAACCAGGCATCCCGTGGGATCTGGGAGGCCAGGAAGAGACTCTGGAGGGGTCGAATCCCTAATGAAGTCGTGAAGCAGGACAATGTTGGGTAGGAGTCTCTATGTGCATTGAGGAATCTAGTGCGACCGCGGTCAAGAGTCAGGTCACGATTGTAGAATATCGGGGTCAGTGGTCCTGGGACAGATGTCAGTCCGTATAATAGTCGAGCTTGGACCATAAACAATTTAAGATTATACGTTATAAAGGGCAAGGATTTATCGTCCGAGGATCTGAGTGTCCAAATCTTGGCCAGGGGATTGGAGGCGCAACTACACATTTCCACGTCTACCCAACTCTTCCCCCTAGATGAATGAAACATATCTAATACACACGCGCTCAAGGCTGCGTGATGGTATTTCTGGAAATCTGGTAGGCCCACTCCTCCCCTCCCCACACTTCTAGTGAGAATGGAGTGAGAGAGTCTCGATCTGTTATGGGACCAAATAAACTTAATAATAGCACTTTTGAGTCTGGAGAAGAAAGAAGCAGGCAAAAGTAAAGGCAATGCCTGAAAGAAGAATAGCAGACGTGGAAGGAGATCCATTCGGACTGTGTTGACCCTACCTAACCATGACAGGTGAAGTTTGTTCCATCTGTGTAGGTCGGCATCCACCACTCTCAGGAGACCATGATAGTTAGTACTGAATAGGTGTGCGGGATCAGAGGGCAACTTAATGCCGAGGTAGTTGAGGCAGTCCGATTTCCATGTAAACGGAAACGAGGCCTTCAGGGCTACAACCATGTCTCGAGGCAGAGAAACATTTAACATCTCAGATTTGGTGGAATTCATTTTGAAATTGCTTAATTTGCCAAACAACTGAAGAATTGTAAGGATATTAGGTAAACTGACGTTCGGTTTCGTGATATATAATAGCAGATCGTCCGCGAATAGTGCTAATTTATGTTCCCTTTTGAGGGAGCGAAGACCATGTACCCCAGGATCGTTCCTGAGAGCCACTGCCAGATGTTCCATTGTCAGGACATACAGTATTGGTGACAGGGGGCAACCCTGGCGTGTACCATTGCGTATATTAAAAGAATCAGAAAGGGATCCATTTATTCTAATACGTGCCGTTGGGAAGGCGTACAAAGCCCCTATTCTACGCAGCATGGTTTCACCCAGGCCCCACGACTCCAAGACTTGAAACATGAAGCCCCAGTGCACCCTGTCGAATGCCTTTTCAGCATCAATGGACAGGATGCACATGGGTATGCCTCCGCGTCTGGCACTATCAATCAGGGCCGTGGAGCGAATGGTGTTATCTCTAGCCTCACGGCCGGGAACAAAGCCCACTTGGTCTGTGCTAATTGTTGCGGGGAGATATGTGCGCAGTCTATTCGACAGGAGCTTGGCAAACAACTTAACATCTAGGTTGATGAGTGAGATTGGGCGATAACTACCGCACTGGGTTGGATCCTTGCCCGGTTTTGGGAGTACGATTATATGAGCCATAAGGGCCTGAGAAGGGAAAGCTCCTCCCATCGAGACATGATTGAATGCACCCAATAAGACCGGGGTCAGTTGGTCAGACAGCGTCTTGTAAAAACCGGCTGAGTAGCCATCTGGCCCCGGGCTCTTACCCACTTTCATCTCTTTGATTGAAGACGCCAGTTCCTCCATAGAGAATGGTGCCTCGAGGGCGGAGGAATCTTCTGCCTTCAGAGGTGGTAGATGGTGTCTACGGAGGAAGGAAGTCATGTCAACGGTACGCTGAGAAACGTCTGGGCCCTGGGAGTCAGGTCTGATATTATACAACGAGGCATAGTATTGTTTAAAAGAGGACAGAATTTCAGAGGTTTTGTGGGCAATTCCACCTTGATCATTTTTAATGCAAGAGATGTAAGTGCGAGCGGTGCGAGGGTGGAGTGTTCGGGACAACATTTGTCCGCTTTTGTTTCCATGTCTATAAAAGCGTGCCCTCAATCTGTCTCTACGGTTTCTGTCCCTCTGATCTAAGATTGAGAGGAGAGAACGCCTCAAAGCGGTCAGTTGGACAAACTGTTGAGGGGTAGGGTTTTGTTTATGTTGTGATTCTAATAAAGCTATCTTGGACAACAGGGAAGCTATGTCCGCCATTCTGGATTTCTTCAGGCGTGAGCCATGCGAAATAAAAATGCCACGAAGGACACATTTGAGAGCCTCCCATTGTATAGTGGGGGACGTAGGGTCCTGAGAATGTTCTGAGGAGAAGTGGCGGACTGCGTCCTTAATGTCCCGTATGCACTCTGGGTCGTGAAGTAGATTTTCGTTGAGGCGCCACGTATAGGCAGGTTTAGCACCATCTCCCAGGTCGAGGGTAAGAAAGATGGGGGCATGGTCAGACCATAAAATGGCACCAATTTTTGCCTCCACATTTCTATCCAAGAGCCCGTGAGAAATTAGGAACCTGTCGATTCTGCTATAGGTGGAATGCACCGGGGAATAAAAGGTGTAATCTTTTGTGTCTGGATAAAGAATTCGCCACACATCTACCAGATGCAACGTGTCCCACTGACGTCTAAGGCGGTGGAGAGATGGCACAGTATGACTGGACTTACCCGAGGAAACATCTACGCTCGGCTGCATTGGGAAATTGAAATCACCTCCAAGGATAACCGGACACGAGCCAGCGAATTCGTCTAATTTCTTGCGGCAGTCCGCTCCAAACCTCCTGAGGCCACTATTAGGGAAATAAAGGTTAGCAATGACAAACATGTTGAGGTGCCATGATACCTGCAGAAATAGAAACTTGCCCTGTGGATCTATCAAAGACTTGTGAATCGTCGGAGTAAAGGACCTGTGAAAAGCCACAGAGACCCCTTTGGATTTTGCTAATGGGTTAGTGCTATGGTACCAAGTTGGGTAATACCCCGTCTCACATTTGGGTACTGAGTCAGACCTGAAATGGGTTTCTTGAAGGAGTAATATTGCCACTTTATTTTTATGAGAGGCGTATGTGATCTGCCTCCTTTTTTCTGGTTGGTTCAATCCCTTGACATTATGGGAGCAAAAGGTTAGGTCAGCCATGAGGAGTTTGTAAGAGGGAAGCAGATTTAGTCAAACATCGGTGTACCCCTGGGCGTGGGGAAGGGTATGTGACGGGTAAGGAAGGGAGTTGGGCAGAAAAGCATATAGAAAAGAAAGAAAGGTTAGGCATATAAAGAAGGAAAATAACATTCAAATGGCCTATATATGTGCAATTTTTGGAAGGCATCTAAGCTTTCCAGCACTAGCGAGGGAAGGTGTCAGCCCGAGAGGGTCGCAACCCCCAGCACCTGCCCCCGCAGCAAATTAAGTAATATAAACATTGATATCAACTCTAGAGCTATTGCATTTAAATTATCAGTATATGGGTAGTCCATCTAGGGGTTCTCCCTGTAGCTGATGGTATGAGGTCACAAGTATGAAAACATTAACAGTTGAAAGCAGCAGTTGGACCATATGAACCAGAGAAAGTCTCGAACATAACTTCTTCAGCAAGATCTATAACAACAAAACAAATATGGGCTGATAGTGGTCTAGGTGTATAGTCGAATCCCAGAGCTATAGTAATAGTGTTCTGATGAAAGACATAAGCCTATCAGCCACATATAGGAAACTGGAAAACTAGTCTGTCTTTGCATAGATTGGCCTGTAGGTGTCACTCTGATATCAGGGGAACCAACGAATGTACAGTTATGAGATGAAACAATTAAGCCTGGTAACTTCAGGAAAAAGGGAAACATTGCAGAGCACAGTGTTCAGTTTTGCAAAAGTCAGGTTTCTCCATTGTGGGAAGCGGGGTTCCTACCTCCCCTATCTCTACGGATTCTCTGCCAGCGCGGCGGGAGGGAGGAGGACAACTGAGGCATCTGAGGCCAATCCGGCAGGGTGATGGTAGGCAGGTCGAAGGTGTCCAGGACACGGGGCAAATCATCTATCTTCCGGAACGTGGCAGATTTTCCTCCCTTGGTGGCCACCAGTTGGAACGGGAACCCCCATCTATAGGTTATAGCATTGTCCTTTAGTAGGGACAGGAGGGGGCGCAGGCCACGGCGCTGCTGTAAAGTGCGTCTCGCTAGATCTTGCATCAGCATTATAGGGGTGTTCAGGAAGACGATCTGGCCCTTCTGCCTGGCTGCATTCATGATAGCTTCCTTGGTGGGGAAATGATGAATTCTGCAGATCACATCCCGGGGGTTCATGTCAGCAGAGGGTGGAGGGGCCAGGGCCCTGTGGACCCGGTCAAATGTTATGACATTCTCGGGGGCAGCGTCCAGAACCTGGTTGAACAATTGTTGGACTGTATTGCTAAGGTCTAGGGGCCCAACAGATTCCGGCAGGCCACGGATCCTGATGTTGTTGCGTCTATTCCTATTCTCCAGATCCTCCTGTCCATATAACATCTCATCCAGCCTGGAGGAATGAGCTTCCAGGAGCTGCCTGTGAGCCCTCAATTCCTCCAACACCCCCTCCTGGGACCTCTCCACCTCCTCCACCCTCGTGGTAAACTCGCTCCTAAGGGAGCTAATCTCCTTTTTGTATGACCCCTCCAGCCTGCGTGCAAAAAATTCTAAATCCCTCTTAGTGGGAAGCTGCTTAATGTGTGCACTTAGCTCTGCCATGGTGCAGTCTGCTGGGAGCTCCTCAGTGTCCTCCTCGTTGCTGATATCTTCCATCTGCTCAGGCAGTGCACGATCCTCCCCCCTCCTCTCCTGCCTCGAGGCTTCCATGTGCTGAGGGGCCGGCACCATGCCTTGTGCTGCACTCCTGGAGAGGGGGGTTGCAGCAGAGCGTAGATATCTGTCCAGGGAGCTCTGTTCCCCCGGATCTTCGGTCCCTGCTCCTCCGGTGGACTTCTTAGGCTTTCCCATCCTGTAAATGTGGCTCTGAGTCGGCTGATTAGTGCTGCAAGGGCTCGGTGGTGAGGAGCTGCAGTGAAGTGTGACTTACTCCTCCATAGGCTTAACCACGCCCCTCCCCTGTCCTTCTTTTTAACCAACACTAAAGGCGCTGCCCAGGGGCTACAACTGTCTCTTATGACACCTGCAGTTTTCATCTCTTAGAGCATGTTTTTGGTGGTTTGATAGTGAGCGGGTGGTAATGGTCTATACCTCTCTTTTATAGGCTGATGTTTACCTGCGGGTATAGTGTGCTCTATTCCTTTAACTTGCCCAAAGTCTAATGAATGTTTGCTGAATATCTGCTCATATTCTTTTACTACCCAGTATACTCCATGCTTTTGATGGAGAGGTGTAGAATTGGTACCCACATGTAGTTTTTGGCACCAATCCTCCAGCTTTTCCCTTGAGGCATTGTCATCAATCTGACTTGACGGGTTCAAGGGCTCGACGGCTGTTAAGGCATTGTTATCAACTGTAAATAATTTAGTCATGATAGCATACTTCGGTACGGTGATCTCATCTTCCCAGCAATTTAGAAGGCGTAATGGCACTCTTCCCCGGTGTACCTCAACTACTCCTCTGGCCATCAGTATAGTGGGCCTACTGTCTGAGTACACGGGTTCTACCAGGACTTGATAGTCTCGCCCTTTAATGCCTATTGCAGCTCTACACCAGACCAACATTTTTGTTTTGGGAGGTATTACAATGGGTATCGGGTCACTTACCCTTACACTGCCAATTTCACCTCCTGATATTTCTACCTGTTGTTTCAGCATCAGGACTTTTATTTCTTTTTGCAGAAGTCTCTGTTGCCCGACTCTGGCAGTCTTGGCGATCTGCTGTAAGACAGTAATTACCTCGGAAAAACAATTTTCAATTACATTCATTCCTAGTAACATTACTGGTTCACGTTCTCGGCGGTCAACATCTACAATTATAATACCCTGGTTCTTCAATTCTACCTTCCCAATCTGAATGGTCATTTCTCTGAACCCAACTTGTGGTATTAGTTCACCATTGCTAGCCCATATGTTCACTGCAAGGTTAGATGGACCACTACTAATGCCTGAATCAGCCCAGTACCTTTTGTAGAGAACATATGGAATTGATGTTATCTGGGACCTGGTATCCAACAAGGCGCTGAAGGGAATGCCATCCAACACGATAGGGATGACTGGACGTCCTCCCACGAACTTATCATACCAAGCTGAAGGACCTTGGGAGTTCATACCTGAGGAACGGCCCGCCTTCCCAGGGGATCCTCGTTTAAAGCACATATCCGGGCAAAGTGACCTTGCTCCTTGCAACGGTGGCAAATGGGCTGTCCATCCGGCTGATAGCAGTCACTGGGTCGTCCTCTCGTTGCTTGGTACTTCCTGGGCCTCATCCACGCGACATCCTCCTTGCTGGTCGCCAACTCGATCTTGGGTGTAGGCTTGGATCCATGCAGCTCCTTGATGACTTTAGCCATGGAAACAACAGTGTCCGTCAGTGTATCTAGCTTTTGGTTGAGGGCCTCATTAGAGATAGGCTCTCTGTGTTCAGCAGCAGTCCCTAACATGGCAGATGTCACTGATGTTCTAGGCTGCTGAGGTGCTACTGTAGGGCCTTGAATAGAGTTTATATCCTGGGGCTCCTCTATCTGCTGGAGGTGGATGGCTCTATCCTTTAGCTGGGTAAAAGTTATTCCGGGATCCTGGATGGTCATCATGCTCAATTGTCCTCTGTGAGAAGGGGATAGGAGGCCCTCTATGAACTGATCTATCAACATTTTGTCAGCTCCCGGGGCTAAGGCAGGTTCTCCTAGTTTAAGTGCTTTGAACGCTTCCTGCAAGTTTAAGGCATAGTCTCTTGCGCTCTTCTTAGGCTTTTGTTGACATCTAAAGAACCTCATTTTAGCCTGGGTGTCAGCACTGGACTCAAATGCTGCTTTCAGTCCAGCCACAAGATGTGGCAGGCACAAGCAAGGTGACATTGGCTCAGTTACACCAGTTCTGTCAGGAGGAATTGGCCCAAATTCCTACCAACTATTGTAAGAAGCTTGTGGAAGGATAACCAAAATGTTTGATCCAAGTCATACAGTTAAAGGGCAATAGTATGAAAACTAATGAAATGTATGTGAATTTGTAGAAAGTAATAAGAAAGCCTTAACACATAATTATAAAAATAATTATTAATTCAAAAGAAGTGAAACAGCACTCACCTGTACTTTTGTGCTCGCTTTATTGATGCAGAACGGGGTTACATAGGGACTACGGCTTGCCATTTCTTTCAAATTAAACTTCCACAGGTCCTTCAAGGACTTCTTTTTAATTGTTGGACTTTTCTCTCCTGAGACGCACCCTGGTAAAACCAGCAGCCTCTAGGGAGTATCTACACGGCCGTAAGTGGGCCCTCGTGGTTTGCTGAGTAGTGCACGGTTACCTTTTTATATTATAAAAATAATTATGGTAATCCTAATTGACCTAAAAAGGGTAAAGTTTTATTTTGATTTCATGTCAGATAGTGAGAGAAACATGAATATGCGTCTTTTTATATAGTGTATGTAAACTACTGATTTCAATTGTATATTCTAAGCTTGCACCCTTTAGTGCTTTTCATGTGGCACTTAAGAGTGTTTAGCTTTATATTTATCTACAAAATAAATAATTATTTTAAAAACATTGTGTGGGGTCTTTCTTATGTTTGAGGAATCTTAGCACATGTAATAGTGCCCGCCATTACCTACCAGCCCCAACCATACCCCCCAGCACTCTAACAACCATGGTGTCTGAGCATGATCCACAGAGATTTAACTGAACTGGCACGAGGAGTAGCATTGACTAGCTTCTCCACTCTGCCTTGCAAACCAATTTAAAGATATGTTATGCTTACCTAATTGCTGCTAATATATACCTATCCACCACACTAATTTTAAATGATGGTGATTATGAAGGAGATAAAGAGCATGTACATTTATAGTAGATATACATCTTTACATGCAGCGCACTTGGATGGTAGTAGGAATGAAGCCAGACTACATGTATGAACGATAGCCACTGGCCGGGGCCTCCATCACTTTATTAGTTTTAACAAAAGGATATATTGATATTTCTTTTTTGACTAAACACCCTGAATGTATTTTAATATTTGCAAGTTTATTTAGAGTTTTTTCAGTATATGATGCAGTTGTTGCAGTTGCGGTGTTTATATTTGTTCCAGAATACTGTCTGTATAGTGAACTTTTTTCTATTAATTAAAAATGGAAAATCGCCCAGGGCTGAAGGGGTTAAGGTACAAACATATCTTTGAGTTTCAGGCAGTGTTCGGTAATAAATAATAAGAATTACTGTACGTCCGAGGTTGAAGCATACATAATTGGATTGACCACAGTTTGCTAATTGCACATGCATTGAGATGCTACACATAGCATGCCAGCCGGAGAATACTCACAGAGAAGAGTGAGCGTCCTCCACCAGCCAGGGCGCCGCTCTGAACAACAGCATACCAGGGTATTGGTTGAACTACAGACCCCACTTCAACTACAAACATAATGTTATTAGTTATTACCGAAAACCGCCTGAAACTCGAAAGGTTTGTTTGGACCTTAACTACTGAACTATCGGGCATTTTATATACGGACTATGTTATACATTATAATATTCAACTTGCAGTTATGGATTACCTTGACATGCAGCGATATTAGTATTTTAAGTGCAGTATAATTATGCTTATCAGAGACTATTTTAATGTTTGATGTATACTAATCTCTGACCATTATATGTTATGCTTCACCTCACCTAACTTATTTACTGCATATCCAGCCTCCTATTTGTGGCTTTATATGTGTGTCCATTCAGGATTTGTGTCATTATTAAGCCTGATGAAGAGACATTAGTCTCTCGAAAGCTTGCTTTGCTTTTTCTTACCATCTTTTCAGTTAGCCATTAAAAGGTATCAACCACTGAGAACTCTCAGATTCTAATATTTTTCTATCTACTGGCTAACACGGTACAAATATATTTTTTAAGTACCGTATATACTCGAGTATAAGCCGACTCAAGTATAAGCCGAGGCTCCTAATTTTACCCTCCAAAACTAGGGAAACTTATTGACTCAAGTATAAGCCTAGGGGTGGAAATGGAGCAGACTCTCATCACAGTATACAGCCCCTCTCATCATGATAAATGGCCCCCCATTACTGGTATATAATCCCCCATCACTGGTATATAGGACCTTCATCACTGGTATACAGTTCCCCCCATCAGAGGTTACTGCTCCCCATCAGTGGTATATACAGGCCCCCCTCAGTGGAATATATAGGCTCCCCATCAGTGATATATACAGGACCACCATCAGTGGTATATACAGGCCTCCCATCAGAGGTTACAGCCCCCATCAGTGGTATATACAGCCCCCCATAAGTGGTATATACAGGCCCCCCATCAGTGGTATATACAGGCCCCCATCAATGGTATATACAGGCCCCCCATCAGTGGTATATACAGGCCCCCAATCAGTGGTATATACAGCCCCCATCAGTGGAATATACAGGCCCCACATCAGTGGTTACAACCCCCATCAGTGGAATATTCAGCCCCCCCATCAGTGGTATATACAGTCCCCCAGCAGTGGTATATACAGGCCCCACATCAGTGGTTACAGCCCCCATCAGTGGTATATACAGCCCCCCCTCAGTGGTATATACAGGCCCCCCATCAGTGGTATATACAGCCCCCCATCAGTGGTATATACAGGCCCCACATCATTGGTTACAGCCCCCATCAGTGGTATATACAGCCCCCCCTCAGTGGTATATACAGGCCCCCCCTCAGTGGTATATACAGGCCCCCCATAAGTGGTATATACAGCCCCCCCCATCAGTGGTATACAGGCCCCCTCATCAGTGGTATACAGGCCGCCGGTCCCACCCCCCGCAGTGGTATACAGGCCGCCCAACCCCCATCAGTGGTATACAGGCCACCCTTGCTGTCGCACACCTGTCAAATAATATCTCATTCATACTTATACCTGATGCTGTCGCATCCTCCGCTCTTCCGCTTGTACCTGGCGGTCGCAGCAGCAATGACGTCATTGCTTGTGCGCCGGTTCCATGACTCCGGGGTACAAGCAGGAAGAAGAGCAGAGGATGCGACAGCATCAGGGATAAGTATGAATGAGATATTATTTTACAGGTGTACGACAGCAAGGGGGGACCTGTATATCACTGATGAGGGGGCGGGCGGCCTGTATACCACTATGGGGGGGGATGGAAGCCTGTATACCACTGTGGGGGGGGGATCGGGGGGCCTGTATACCACTGCAGGGTGGGGGGCCTGTATACCACTGATGGGGGGGGCGGGGGCCTGTATACCTGTATACCACTGAGGGGGGGCGCTGATATAGTACAATGTAATATGCACCGCTGCCCCTGCCGCTGATGGACAGGGGGATGCAGTGCATATTGCATTGCACTAATGAGCGGCCCCACGTGAACGGCCGTTCCTATTGCAGCCTCCCCCACCTCCTCCAGCCCCCAGACACCGCCCCCCTACACTGAGCCATCACTGTGACTCGAGTATAAGCCGAGGGGGGCCTTCCTGCTCCAGTCTGCGGGCTCATCATAGGTAGCTACCTCCTGGGCTCCGCTGCAATTCCAGATCCCTGTATAGGGATAAAGGGTCTCGAGGTTTTTCGGGGTGCTGTCTTACCAGCAGCTTAGCCTCGTAGCGGATGGTCCTCACAGTTCTTATTCATTTAGTACCGTAACAACAATACTAATGTTTTACCTCAGGAAGAGTTCAGAAATCAATATTTATTTGAATATCCATGACTTTTAATCACAGTTTTCATGTGTCTTGGCATGCTTTCCACCATTCTTTCACACTGCTTTTGGGCGACCTTATGCCACTCCTGGCACAAAAATTTACAGTCATATGAAAAAGTTTGGGCACCCCTCTTAATCTTACTCATTTTTTTTTTGTTTAAAATTGGGTTTTTGCAACAGCTATTTCAGTGTGACATATGTAATAACTGATGGACACAGTAATATTTCAGGATTGAAATGAGGTTTATTGTACTAACCGAAAATGTGAAATATGCATTATTTCAAAATTTGACAGGTGCGAAGTATGGGCACCCTTCTGATTTTCATGATTTGAATGCTCCTAACTACTTTTTACTGACTTACTGAAGCACTAAATTGGTTTGGTAACCTCATTGAGCTTTGTACTTCATAGCCCGATGTATCCAATCATGAGAAAAGCAATTTCACTTGCAAGTTGTTCTCCTAGTTGCATCTTCTCTGAGGAGTGGCATCATGGGCTCCTCAAAACAGCTCTCAAATGATCTGAAAAAAAAAAGATTGTTCAACATAGTTGTTCATGGGAAGGATACAATAAGTTGTCTCAGAGATTTAACCTGTCAGTTTCCACTGTGAGGAACATAGTAAGGAAATGGAAGACCACAGGGACAGTACTTGTAAAGGCCAGAAGTGGCAGGACAACAAAAATATCAGAAAGGCAGAGAAGAAGAATGGTGAGAACAGTCAAGAACAATCCACAGACTACCTCCAAAGACCTGCAGCATCATCTTGCTGCAGATGGTTCACTGTGCATCGGTCAACAATACAGCGCACACTGCACAAGGAGAAGCTGTATGGGAGAGTGATGCAAAAGAAACAATTTCTGCATGCACGCCACAAACAGTCGCCTGAGGTATGCAAAAGCACATTTGGACAAGCCAGTGTCATTTTGGCAGAAGGTAATGTGGACTGATGAAACAAAGATTGAGTTGTTTGGTCATACAACAATGCGTTATGCATGGCGCCATAAAAACACAGCATTCCAAGAAAAACACTTGCTTCCCACTGTCAAATTTGGGGGAGGGTCCATCATGCTTTGGGGCTGTGTGGCCAATGACGGCACCGGGAATCTTGTTAAAGTTGAGGTTTGCATGGATTCCACTCAGTATCAGTAGATTCTTGAGAATAATGTTCAAGAATCAGTGTCAAAGTTGAAGTTACGTCGGGGATGGATCTTTCAGCAAGACAATGATCCAAAACACCGCTCCAAATCTACTCAGGCATTCATGCAGAGGAACAATTACAATGTTCTGGAATGGCCATCCCAGTTCCCAGACCTGAATATCATTGAACATCTGTGGGATGTTTTGAAGCGGGCTATCCATGCTCAGCGACCATCAAACTTAACTGAACTGGAATTGTTTTGTAAAGAGGAATGGTCAAAAATACCTTCATCCAGGATCCAGGAACTCATTAACAGCTACAGGAAGCGACTAGAGGATGTTATTTTTGCAAAAGGTGGATCTACTAAATATTAATGTCACTTTTCTGTTGAGGTACCCATACTTTGGCACCTGTCAAATTTTGAAATAATGCATATTTCACATTTTTGGTTAGTACAATAAACCTCATTTCAATCCTGAAATATTACTGTGTCCATCAGTTATTACATATATCACACTGAAATAGCTGTTGCAAAATCCCAATTTTAAACAAAAAAAAATGAGTAAGATTTAGAGGGGTGCCCAAACTTTTTCATATGACTGTAAGTAGTTCTTCATTGTTTAAGGTCTTGTGACTGTTTCAAGTCATGTAAATCTAGAAAAAAAGCCTTTCATCAATGAGAAGCAAAGGAGAGCCAGGCTGAAGTTTGCCAAAGACCATAAGGATTGGACCATAGAGGACTGAAGTAAATTAATCTTCTCTGATGAGTCTAATTTTTAGCTTTGCCCAACAGCTGGTCGTCTAAGGTTAGATGGAGACCTGGAGAGACATACAAGCCACAGAGTCTTGCACCCACTGTGAAATTTGGTGGAGGATCTGTGATGATCTGGGGATGCTTCAGCAAGGCTGGAATTGGGCAGGTTAATCTTTGTGAAGGATCTACCGTATGAATCAAGCCGCATACAAGGCTTTCCTTGAAAAACACTTGCTTCCTTCTGCTCAGGCAATGTTCCTCAACTCTGAAGACTGTTTTTTTCCAGCAGGAAAATGCCCCATGCCACACAGCTGGGTCAATCAATGTGTGGATGAAGGAGCACCACATCAGACCCAGTCATGGCCAGCCCAATCTCCAGACCTGAGCTCCATTGAAAACCTCTGGAATGTAATCAAGAGGAAGATTGATAGTCACAATCCAGCAAACAAAGAAGAACTGCTTAAATCTGTATGCCAGGAGTGGCATAAGGTCACCCAAAAGTAGTGCAAAAGGTGGAAAGCATGCCAAGACGCATGAAAGCTGTAATTAAAAATCATGGTTATTCCACCAAATATTTCTGAACTCATCCCGAGTTAACACATGAGTATCGTTGTTTTTATAAGAATAAGAACTTGTTTCTTTGCATTATTTGATGTCTGAAAGCACTGTTTCTTTTTTATTATTTTGCTGATTTCTCATTTGCTGCAAATACAAAATTTTTAGCTTTGAATTTCAGAGACATGTTGTGAGTAGTTTATAGAATAGAACAACAATGTACATTTTACTCAAAAATATACCTAGAAAGAGAGAAATCAGAGAAACTGAAAATTTTGCAGTGAGCTCTTAATTTTTCGGGAGCTGTATATACACATGCATATACATCTACTATATAATCTCCTAATCATCTGACGCCGAAATCCCCTGCCAGCGCTCATTGGCTGCCGCTAGCAGCGGCAACCAATGAGCGCCGCGTATGCAAAAAGCTAAGCGCGGTCAAATTTAGATGATTATACAGTAGCTGCAACCTGGCGACAGCGACGCTATGCGTCGCTGTCGCCAGGCTACATGTATGGCCGCGGCGACCCCCGGCACCGTTACCTGCTGCCTCCCTCCTTGCCTCCCTACCTTCCACCTCACCTTCCTGCCTCCCTCACCTCCCGCTGTTCTCACCCGTCTTCTCCCTGTACAGCTATCATGTGACAGGGCGGGCTGATGTGACGTCACACAGCCCGCCCTGTCACATGTCGCTGTACACAGTGCGACGTTGCAGGTGAGAACAGAGGGGGGCGAGGCGGATCCTACCCCCACCCCCCACAGCCATAGTGCCCCTACCCCGCAGCAATCCTGCCCCCCTTTCCCGCAGCCATCCTGCCCACCCGACATCTTCTCCCCCACCCTGGCCCCCCCCCCCCCCAAGCATCCATCCTGCCCCCCCCATCCCGCCCCCCCCGACTCCATCATGCCCCCCCCCGACTCTATCCTGCCCCCTCAGCTCCATCCTGCCCCCACAGCTCCATCCTGCCCCCCCGGCTCCATCCTGCCCCCCCCCTCGACTCCATCCTGCCCCCCCGGCTCCATGCTGCCCCGTTCACTCTGTCCTGCCCCGCTCGCTCCGTCCTGTCCCGCTCGCTCCGTCTTGCCCCACTCGCTCCATCCTGCCCCCCCGCATCCATCCTGCCCCCCTGGCTCCATCCTGCCCTCCCGCATCCATCCCGCCCCCCAGCACTGCTATACATGTGCTGTAATGTACTGCCATATACTATAGTGCTGCTATACATGTGCTGTAATGTACCGCCATATACCATAGTGCTGCTATACATGTGCTGTAATGTACCGCCATATACCATAGCGCTGCTATACATGTACTATAATGTACCGCCATATACTATAGCGCTGCTATGCATGTGCTGTAATGTACCACCATATACCATAGCGCTGCTATACATGTAATGTAATGTACTGCCATATACCATAGCGCTGCTATATATATATATATATATATATATATATATATATATATATATATATATATATATATGTGTGTGTGTGTAGTTCACTCACGTTGACTGAACAAGTTCTGTCAGTCATAGTATGTCAACTACATACATATTGTAGAATATCCAATGCGTTAGAATCGGGTCACCATCTAGTACATACATATACACACATGACACTCAATTTTTTTGCAGCATACTGGGGTGCAAAAAACCTGACACTCGCCCACGGCTAAGGCCCTAGGCATCACTGCAGTACAATGCTGATACAAGGCCGAGGCTAAGCAGTGCGGTTATTTATATTCAATGGCTAAAAACAGGTTGTCAATGTAAATATGTTCTGTAATTTAACAGCCGGGCTGTGTAATGTTCTTTTGAAACATATGCCTTTGTAAATCAGTTTATTTTTTTCGAGTCGTTGAAATAAATTGATGGACTGGTTTCAAAGGGTAAAAGATACAAATCTTTAAGCTGCAGGGTTGATGAATGTATTTGTTATTGAAGGTTACTACCTTACTGTATCTGGAAATTGCAGTTCTAAATAATAATGATCTATCCAATGTTTTTCTTCATTACGGTAATATAGAGATGCTATTAACCAATTCCTGTAGACATACTGTATATCTCAACTTACTTCAGTAAGGGGAGCCAGCTGAGAAGGAACTTTAGACAAAAGGTTTTTTATTCTCACACTGCTCCCAGCCTGTAAAGCAGGGACTATCAACCTGAGGTTGGCTGTTATCATCATGAGAAATGGTATGGACGATGATTTGGACACTAGGGTCAGAGCCAGTCAAGTGAATGGACACTGCATCGGCTTAGTAAGTAGCCAAGGGGCAAAGATTTATGTTATTATTGTACTATGATGTCCTACGGTCGATAGTAAATCTGGTAGCTGACAATTGTGAGTCTAATCCACCATATTCACCCATATATGTTGGACACATGTTGGATCCTAATGACAAGGAGAAGAAGCAGCTACAGAATGTAAAAAAAAACCTCAACCTTAAATGTGTTTAAGCTGCATCAGTAAGCTACTCCATGTTAATAAGATATATAGATGAACATATAGAATAGGACAGACAGTCAGATAGATAGATAAACAGATAAAATAGAAAAACAGAAAAGTACAAAATAATACTTAGCGGTTTGATGCAAAAAGTCCTGAAATACACAGTGTTCAATGGTGAGATAGATTCAGCATATAGAAATCCGGGCAGCACTCAAAAAGTATGGTGAAAAAATAACTTTATTGAGCCCAAAACGTGGCACAAGGTTTCGGTTTGGAGTTACACCTTTTTAAATTACCTGGCAAAGCACAGATCTGGCCAAGATTACAAAAAAAATTCTGTAGTACTCAAGGTACCTAAGAGAACAGTTGCCTCCATAATCCTTGAATGTAAGAAGATTGGGACCACCACAAGTCTTCCAACACCTGACCGTCCAGCCAAACTGAGCAATCGTGGGAGGAGAGCATTGGTGAGAGAGGTAAAGAAGAACCCCAAGATCACTGTGCCAGAGTTGCAAAGATGCAGTAGGGAGAAAGTTCCACAAAGTCATCTATCACTGCGGCCCTCCACGAGTCAGGCCTTTATGGCAGAGTGGCCCGGCAAAAGCCTCTTCTCAGTGCAAGACATATGAAAGCTTGCATAGAGTTTGCAAAAAGAAAAAAAACACATGAGGACCCCCAGACTATGAGAAATAAGATTCTCTGCTGTGATGAGACTATATAGAACGTTTTGGTGATAATTTTAAGCCGTATGTGTGGAGAAAACCAGGCACTGCTCATCACCTGCCCAATACAATCCCAACAGTGAAACGTGGTGGTGGTAGCATCATGCTATGGGGGTGTTTTTCAGATGCAGGGACAGGATGACTGGTTGCATTTGAAGGAAACATGAATACGGCCAAGTACAGAGATATCCTAGATGAAAACCTCTTCCAGAGTGCTCTGCACCTGACTTGGCCGAAGGTTCACCTTCCAACAAGACAATGACCGTAAGCACACAGCTAAAATAACAAAAGGAGTGGCTTCAGAACAACTCTGTGACCATTCTTGACTGACCCAGCCAGAGCCCTGACTTAAACCCAATTGAGCATCTCTGGAGAGGCCTGAAAATGGCTATCCAACAACGTTTACCATCCAACCTGACGGAACAGGAGAGGAACTGCAAAGAAAAATGGCAGAGGATCCAAAAATCCAGGTGTGAAAAACTTGTTGCATCATCAAGAAGACTCATGGCTGTACTAGCTCAAAAGGATGCTTCTACACAATACTGAGGAAAGGGTCTGAATACTTATGACCATGTGATATTTCAGGTTTTCTTTTCAATTTGCAAAAATTTCTACATTTCTGTTTTTTTAAGTCAATATGGGGTGGATAGTGTACATTCATGAGAAAAAAATTAACCTTTTTGAATTTACCAAATGATTGCAATCAAACAAAGAATGAAAAATTTAGGGGTCTAAATACTTTCCATACCCACTGTATATATAAAACCGGCAATATTATATTTTTCAAGAAAGGCATCCAGGCCCTTCTTAAATTCTAGTAGTGTATAAAACATTACAGCATCATGTGGCAGATAGTTTTGTAGTCTCACTGCTAGTACTTTAAAGAATCCGCATCAGTGATTATGATTAAACCTTCTTTTCTCAAGATGTAGAGCATACCCCCTTGTCCCAGTCCTAGTTGTAAAAAGATCATTAGAAAGGTCTCCTCATATATTTGCACATTGTAATAATATTACCCTTGAGCCATGGTTTTACCAAACTCAATAACCCTAAGTTTAATAACCTGTCTTGGTATTGTAGACCACCTAGTGCTTTAACCCCTTCATGACCGAGCCTATTTTGACCCTAAAGACCGAGGCATTTTTGGCAATTCTGACCAGTGTCCCTTTATGAGGTAATATCTCTGGAACGCTTCATTGGATCCGAGCGATTCTGAGATTGTTTTTTCGTGTCATATTGGGCTTCATGTTAGTATTAAATTTAGGTCGATAATTTTTGCGTTTATTTGTGAAAAAATCAAAAATTTGGCAAAAAATTTGAACATTTTGCAATTTTTAAAATTTTTATTTTTATTCTGCTAAACCAGAGAGTTATGTGCCACAAATAAGTTATTTATTAACATTTCCCACATGTCTACTTTACATCAGCACAATTTTGGAAGAAAAAAAATATTTTGGTAGGACGTTATAAGGGTTCAAAGTTCACGAGCAATTTTTCATTTTTCCAGCAAAATTTACAAAACCATATTTTTAGTGACCACATCACATTGGAAGTCCCTTTGAGGGGTGTATATAACAGAAAACACCCAAAAGTTACACCATTCCAAAGACTGCACCCCTCAAGCTACTCAAAACTACATTCAAGAAGATTATTAACAATTCAGGTGCTTCACAGGAAATAAAATAAAGTTGAAGGAAAAAATGGACATTTTAATTTTTGTAACAAAAATGTTCTTTTAGCCTCAATTATTTCATTTTCATAAGGGCAACAGGATAAAATGCATCCTAAAATTTGTTGGGCAATTTCTCCTGAGTACACCGATACCTTATATGTGGTCATAAACTACTGTTTGGGCGCACAGCAGGGCTCAGAAGGGAGGGAGCGCCATTTGAATTTTAGAGCCAATTTTCAGTTCAAAAAGTGAATTGGCGCTCCTTCACTTCTGAGCCCTGCCATGCGCCCAAACAGTGGTTTATGACCACATATAAGGTATCGGTGTACTCAGTAGAAATTGCCCAACAAATTTTGTTATGTATTTTATCCCTTTGCCCATGTGAAACTGAAAAAATGTAGGCAAAAAGAAATTTTTTTGTGAACAAAAAAGTGCTTTTTCATTTTTACGGATGAATTTCTGAAGCATCTGGGGGTTCAAAGTGCTCACTATGCATCTAGATACGTTCCTTAGGGGGTCTAGTTTCCAAAATGGGGTCACTTGTGGGGGAGCTCCAATGCGGAGACACACAGGGACCCTCCAAACGCGACATGGTGTCCGCTATTAATTTGAGCTAATTTTCCATTCAAATTCTTAGCGGACACCATGTCGTGTTTGGAGGGTCCCTGTGTGTCTCCACATTGGAGCTCCCCCACAAGTGACCCCATTTTGGAAACTAGACCCCCAAAGGAACCTATCTAGATGCATAGTGAGCACTTTGAACCCCAGATGCTTCACAAATTGATCCGTAATAATGAAAAAAGAAATTTTTTGTGGAAAAAAAGTGCTTTCTCGTATTTGTGGATGGATTTGTGAAGCATCTGGGGGTTCAAAGTGCTCACTATGCATCTAGATACGTTCCTTAGGGGGTCTAGTTTCCAAAATGGGGTCACTTGTGGGGGAGCTCCAATGTGGAGACACACAGGGACCCTCCAAACGCAACATGGTGTCCGCTAATAATTGAATGGAAAATGAGCTCAAATTGTTAGCGGACACCATGTCGTGTTTGGAGGGTCCCTGTGTGTCTCCACATTGGAGCTCCCCCACAAGTGACCCCATTTTGGAAACTAGACCCCCAAAGGAACATATCTAGATGCATAGTGAGCACTTTGAACCCCCAGATGCTTCACAAATTGATCCGTAATAATGAAAAAATTATTTTTTTGTGGAAAAAAAAGTGCTTTCTCGTATTTGTGGATGGATTTGTGAAGCATCTGGGGGTTCAAAGTGCTCACTATGCATCTAGATACGTTCCTTAGGGGGTCTAGTTTCCAAAATGGGGTCACTTGTGGGGGAGCTCCAATGTGGAGACACACAGGGACCCTCCAAACGCGACATGGTGTCCGCTATCAATTTGAGCTAATTTTCCATTCAAATTATTAGCGGACACCATGTTGTGTTTGGAGGGTCCCTGTGTGTCTCCACATTGGAGCTCCCCCACAAGTGACCCCATTTTGGAAACTAAACCCCCTAAGGAACGTATCTAGATGCATAGTGAGCACTTTGAACCCCCAGATGCTTCAGAAATTCATCCGCAAAAACGAAAAAGCACTTTTTTTTTCCACAAAAAAATTTTTTTTTCATTATTACGGATCAATTTGTGAAGCATCTGGGGGTTCAAAGTGCTCACTATGCATCTAGATACGTTCCTTGGAGGGGTCTAGTTTCCAAAATGGGGTCACTTGTGGGGGAGCTCCAATGTGGAGACACACAGGGGCTCTCCATACGCAACATGGTGTCTGCTAACAATTGGAATTGTTAGCGGACACCATGTAGGATATGAAGAGCCCCTATGTGCCTAAACATTGGAGCTCCCCCACAAGTGACCCCATTTTGGAAACTAGACCCCCCAAGGAACATATGTAGATCAAAATGGGGGGTCACCTGTGGGGGAGCTCCAAAGTTTAGGCACACAGGAGCTCTCCATACGCGACCTGGTGTCCGCTAACAATTCCAATTGTTAGCAAACACCAGGTTGCGTATGGAGAGCCCCTGTGTGCCTAAACATTGGAGCTCCCCCACAAGTGACCCCATCCACTTATAGAGCATAATTACACATCTGTACCCAGCCTTCAAGAAGGACAGGTCAACTTGTAACCTGGCCGTTCTGCAGGAAGGGATTTGTTCTAGCACCGGAATGAGACCCCAAAGCCATGGTAAAGACTAAGGGTGCTCTTATCAGTGCAAGGTCCAATGTTCGGGTGTTGTGCGTGTGTGTGTGTTGTTGTGTATGTCATGCTGGTGTGGGTGAGTTGTGTAGGAAAGATCAGTATGTCAGTCCGGGGACTGGTGATGAATTTTGAAGCATTCATTCAAACACAGTCCTGGTTTGTCTGGACACGTTTCACATTGGAAACGGCTCAGCCTTTTTGTCCCCCTTTTATGGCAGACCCGGCACCTTTTTCTTTCTGAAGTTGTGACCTCACGGGGAAAATGTTGCCCTGGTACCACACGGGAGACTCTAGTTCCAGGAGTGCTGGGGCGCGCTTCTTCTTCTTCTTCTTCTTCTCCTCCTCTTCAGGGCCTTGATCACCTTCTCCTGGAACTGGAGGAAGGTGTTGGTGGTCTGGCCTGCACATCGTGATAGCACGTATGCGTTATACATTGCCATCTGTATGATGTGCACGGCCAGTTTTTTATACCACACCTTCGTCTTCCGCATGGCACTGTAGGGCTGGAGGACTTGATCAGAAAGATCAACTCCCCCATGTGCTTGTTGTACCCAGGGCACAGTCCGGTTTGTAGACCTGTGCTGGGGTACCTCTAGCGGTGGTGGCCGTGGTGCCGGGACCATGGATTGTGGTCAAGAAAAAGACATCTCTTTTGTCTTTGAACTTGACCACAAGCATGTTGCCGCTACATTGGGCTCGACTCTCGCCCTTTGGGAGAGGCTGCTCAACTAGCGTCAAAGGGAGACCCCTCTGGTTTCTGCGCACAGTACCGCAAGCGGCGGTAGTTCTGGCAGAGAGGGACTGAAATAGTGTGATACTTGTATAAAAGTTATCAACGTATAGATGATAACCTTTATCAAGTAGTGGGTGGATCAAGTCCCACACTATTTTCCCACTCACCCCCAGAGCAGGTGGACACTCTGGGGGCTGGATCCTGGAATCCTTACCTTCATACACTCTAAAGCTGTGAGTGTAACCTGAGGTACTCTCACAGAGCTTGTAGAGTTTGATTCCATACCTCGCCCTCTTGCTGGGCAGGTATTGCCGGAACTGCAGCCTCCCTTTGAAGTGGATGAGGGATTCATCCACACAAATTTCCCTTTTGGGAACGTACACTTCAGCAAACTTGTTGCTGAAGTGTTCGATGACCGGCCGAATTTTGAACAGCCTATCAAAATTCGGGTCATCGCGGGGAAGGCTGTCCGCGTTGTCCCTGAAATGTAAAAATTTGTGAATGGCCTCAAATCTGTTTCGGGCCATCACCGCGCCGAACACTGGAGTGTGATAGAAAATATCTTTACTCCAGTATTGGCGGATTTCTGGTTTCTTCACAATCCCCATGTGAAGTACCAGTCCCCAATATTTCAACATCTCTACTGAGTCCACGGGACTCCAAGATGAAAATGTTGAATTTGGGTTTTGGGCCAGGAATTGTTGGGCGTACAGGTTCGTCTGCTCCACCATGAGACTCACAATGGCCTCAGAGAAATAGACTTTGAAAAAGTCTATTTCCCTGAGGTTTGCCGTCTCGAACTGGATTCCTGATTGGGGAAGGAAATCAGGAATCCGTGGAGTGTAGTTTTCAGGGACGAGGGTCCAAACGGGGGCCCTGGTGCTAGGTTGGGAGTGACTAGCACCAGGTTGAAGATTACTCACAGTGGGCTGTGGGTCTTCCTCCATGGCCTCCGGCTCCTCTTCTCCAGGCTCTGGCTCCTCTTCCACGGCCTCCGGCTCTTCTCCCCCGGCCTCTGGATGATGTCTTGTCCTCCGCCGTCTTCTTGGTGGCGAGTCGGTGTCACTGGAGGAGGAAGAATGCGAGGAATAGAGGAACGTGGGGTCCTCTCCCTCACTATCAGCTTCGGAGGCAACAATAGCATATGCCTCCTCAGCTGAGTATACCCTTTCTGGCCGTGATGACTGGGACGAGCGGGACGGGCGGGACATTTTGTATGTGCTGTGTACATGTAAAAAAAATTCTAAAAAAACTTTATTTATAGTGTGAGTGTACGTGTGTGAGTGTTTGGTGCAACTTTACACTGCAGGCGCACGGGGCACAGAGGGCGCTCAGGGGCACGGGGCACAGAGGGCGCTCAGGGGCACGGGGCACAGAGGGCGCTCAGGCACAGAGGGCACAGAGGGCGCTCAGGCACAGAGGGCGCTCAGACACAGAGGGCGCTCAGGCACAGAGGGCGCTCAGACACAGAGGGCGCTCAGGCACAGAGGGCGCTCAGGCACAGAGGGCACAGAGGGCGCTCAGGCACAGAGGGCACAGAGGGCGCTCAGGCACAGAGGGCACAGAGGGCGCTCAGGCACAGAGGGCACAGAGGGCGCACGGGGCACAGAGGGCGCTCAGGGGCACGGGGCACAGAGGGCGCTCAGGGGCACGGGGCACAGAGGGCGCTCAGGGGCACGGGGCACAGAGGGCGCTCAGGCACAGAGGGCGCTCAGGCACAGAGGGCGCTCAGGCACAGAGGGCACAGAGGGCGCTCAGGCACAGAGGGCACAGAGGGCGCTCAGGCACAGAGGGCGCTCAGGCACAGAGGGCGCTCAGGCACAGAGGGCGCTCAGGTGCACGGGGCACAGAGGGCGCTCAGGCACAGAGGGCACAGAGGGCGCTCAGGCACAGAGGGCGCTCAGGCACAGAGGGCACAGAGGGCGCTCAGGCACAGAGGGCACAGAGGGCGCTCAGGCACAGAGGGCGCTCAGGCACAGAGGGGCCACAGAGGGCGCTCAGGCACAGAGGGCGCTCAGGCACAGAGGGCGCTCAGGCACAGAGGGCACAGAGGGCCGGCTCAAGGCACAGAGGGCACAGAGGGCGCTCAGGCACAGAGGGCGCTCAGGCCTCAGAGGCACAGAGGGCGCTCAGGCACAGAGGCACAGAGGGGCGGCACAGGCACAGAAGGGCGCTAGCACGAAGGCACAGAGGGCGCTCAGGCACAGGGGCACAAAGGGCGCTCAGGGCACAGCACGAGGGCGCTCAGGGGCACGGGCACAGAGGGCGCTCAGGGGCACGGAGCACAGAGGGCGCTCAGGGGCACGGAGCACAGAGGGCGCTCAGGGGACGGAGCACAGAGGGCGCTCAGGGGCACGGAGCACAGAGGGCGCTCAGGGCACGGAGCACAGAGGGCGCTCAGGGGCACGGAGCACAGAGGGCGCTCAGGGGCACGGAGCACAGAGGGCGCTCAGGGGCACGGAGCACAGAGGGCGCTCAGGGGCAGGAGCACAGAGGGCGCTCAGGGGCACGGAGCACAGAGGGCGCTCAGGGGCATGGAGCACAGAGGGCGCTCAGGGGCACGGAGCACAGAGGGCGCTCAGGGGCACGGAGCACAGAGGGCGCTCAGGGGCACGGAGCACAGGGGGCGCTCAGGGGCACGGAGCACAGAGGGCGCTCAGGGGCACGGAGCACAGAGGGCGCTCAGGGGCACGAAGCACAGAGGGCGCTCAGGGGCACGGAGCACAGAGGGCGCTCAGGGGCACGGAGCACAGAGGGCGCTCAGGGGCACAGAGCACAGAGGGCGCTCAGGGGCACGGAGCACAGAGGGCGCTCAGGGGCACAGGGGGCGCTCAGCGCCCAGCCACACGGGGTAAGGAAGTGGGGGAACTCGGGCACACTGGGCACTGGGGAGGTCGCTCAGGCACACGGGGCACTGGGGGCACAGGCGAGGGCAGTCAGCAGTAGCACCAGCAGGGAGGGGGTTTCACTGGGGGGTGGGGGTGATCACTGAGTTGGGGGTTGATCACTGGGTGGGGGTGATCACTGGGTGGGGGTGATCACCGGGTGGGGGTGATCACTGGGTGGGGGGTGATCACTGGGTGGGGGGGGTAATCACTGGGTGGGGGGGGTAATCACTGGGTGGGGGGGGTAATCACTGGGTGGGGGGGTAATCACTGGGTGGGGGGTGTGGTGGTTATCACTGGGTGGGGGTGATCACTTGGTGATCACTGAGACAGGGAACAAGTGTTATAACAGATGCGGGACGCTGCACAGCCTAACAGGAGGCAGCAGCCGGAGGATGTGGAGGTGATGCAAGGAGCGGGAGGGAGCGGAGGTCGGGGTGGGGGGTATTGGGATGAAATTGCACTGAGGTGGAAGGGGGAGGTCGGGGGGGGGGGGAAGGGTAGGTGGGGGCTGGAATCGGAAGGGGGGGGGGAAGGAGAAAGACAGGGGAGAGAGAGCAGGGAATACAAAGGGGAAAAAAAACAGTTACCGGGGTGATCGGCGGCGGCGGATCTGGCGGCGGTGGTGGATCGGAAGGCGGTGGTGGATCGGAAGGCGGTGGTGGATCGGAAGGCGGTGGTGGATCGGGCGGCAGCGGCGGCAGATCGGTAGCGGCGGCGGCAGCAGGACCACGCTCCTCACCTTCCACGGACGGAATGAAGCTGGGGAGCGTGGTCAGCCATTGTAAACAATCCCCTCCACATCTGATTGGAGGGCTAGCGTCACATGGACACTAGCCCCAATCAGATCTGGGGGGGGGGGGCACAGAGCTCACACTCCCCCCAGCCAATGCCTGATGCTTTATGCATCAGGCCATACCCAGAAAGTAAATATTTCACCAATTTCCATTGGTGAAATATTTCATTCATTCCGATTGGCACTTTCAGTTTTGAACTGCCAATCGGAAGGGTCCTGGGCACGGGGGGTTAATCCACCCCCCCTGGGGTCAACTACAGGTTGTCACGTAGCAGCAGCTACGGTGACACCTGAGTGACCCCCCTCAAAGCTGCTGCAGGGGAGCGTTCCCCCGATGTCTCAGCATCTGAGACATCGGTCGGGAAGCAATTGGTTTTCATGTCTCATACGCTGAGACACGTGTCGGGAAGGGGTTAATAACCTTTGTTGCGCTTTGGCAGCAATTGCCTGACACTGGTCTGAAGAGCTGATCGTGTTTTTTTCAGTGACAGTTTTACCCAGTGTTTTACCATTAAGTCCATAATTATATATTTATTTTCCTCTGCCCAAGTGAGTGACCTTACATTTATCCACATTAAATTTCAATTCCCATTTATCAGCCCAAGCCTCCAGTTAACATAAATCATCCTGCAATATAAAATTGCTTTCCCCTGTATTGATTACCCTGCAGAGTTTAGTATCAGCTGTAATTATTGAGATTCTACTCTATATGCCCCCTACAAGGTCAATAATAAATATGTTAAAAAGAAATGGGCCCAATACTGACCCCTGTGGTATCCCACTCAGTGCAAGTGTGTTACATTAGACAAACCACTGATATATACACAGTAACAATATATCATTGCTCATCTGTCCTTCAACCAGTTGTTTGGTTGTTCATCCTTCATCTTTTCTCCTTTCCACACTGCTTACATTCTTTGTTCTTGTTCACTCAAGTCCCTGGCTTCCCCCAACACGACTAAGCTTTTGACTGACAGCACAGTGTGCCATGTCACCAGGAGTTATGCAATCCTACAGCAAATTGAAGAAGGGACTGAGCCTCAAATTCCAGTAATGTTTACCTTATTGGTCTGTATGCTGTCTTGTCTCATACAATCACAGTATTCACTCCTGCAGCTCTAGTAGTGCTCAAAATGCTGAGCCTTGCATAACACCATCTACATCATTGATTGGCAGCTTTTTATATACACTATGAAGTGACAAAAAGATGTTAGTAAGAGGTGGGGCCGTGAATACACAAACCAGTTGACCATGAGGCAAAAGGCACCTAGAGTCCTGTAGTTATAATCTCCTGCTGGTAAAACTCTGATTTATTGAACCAAGACACAGACCAGTAAGTGACACATCCCTGGAATCATGGTTTCATTCTCACTATGCTGCTCTCAGCAAAAACCTTCCAACAGATTCTCTTTAAGTAAATTATTAGAGTAACCTCGTTCTAATAAGCACATCTTCAATACTAGCGCTATTTAGAAAAAATGTTTGCATCACCATTTATTCTTTTTTTTTATTTTATTTTTTTTATTTAATATTTAGCAACACCACAAAGAGTATACATACAGGCATAAACAGAATAGGCACAATAAACATAAAATGGCAATATGAGAGGAATAAAAGCACAGGAGGGAGCGCTCCTGAAATTACTCGGTGGCCTGGGGGGGGTTGGGGGTTCAGATTATTGTAGTAACCCTTCCTGGGTGTACCGCCCGTACAACCAGGAGTTATAGCGTGCATTGCTTTTCCACACACCGAGTAGGCCCAGCACTTCCGGGTAAGCCGTTAATCATGTGACGGTGATATCCGGAAATGCTATTGTTTGAATTTACTAATAAAATGCTAATATGTCACCCATCCTAATTGTCTAGTATTATCAAAAACTTTATGAAGATGAAGTTTTTAAGCATTGATAGTCAGGAATAATATTAAGCGGGCAGAAAGCACAATAAGTAAAACGAGAAAAACACAAAAAAGGAAAAAGAGAGTAGGAGAAGGAAGAGGAGAAGGGAGGAGAAAAGATCCTATCATCGAGGAACACCAAGTAGCTGACCAGCCTGAGGATTCTAATCCTGGGCCAGTAAATCAGGGTATTCTGAGGAAGCCCTGAAATCAATCTACCACGTGCTCTCGAATACCTTGTAATTATCCCCAATAGATGCCATCAAATCCTCCAAAAGCATCAATCCATTGACTTTACCAACCAACATACTTACACTAGGAGAGGAAGGAGATATTCAGCAAAGTGGGATACAAGCCCTTGCAGCCATCACCATAAAATGCAATAACGATTTGTTATACTGTAAGTTACAAGTGTGAGATTAGAGTGCTGGAGCAAAAACATCTCCGGCCCAAGGTCTTGTCCTGTGTTTGTGACCAATTTAATGATCATATTATTCTATCCCAGAACCGAGCAAGATTCCTACAGCTCCAAAAGATGTGGAAAAAAGATCCCTCCTCTAATCCACATCGCCAGCAGACTAGAAGGAAACATTTTGCAGAGTTTCTTTGGGACCCTATACCATACCACCTAGTCAAAACCTTAAAATTTGCCTCCTGAATACTAGAGCTGATGGTCGATTTATGAGCCAACAACAAAATCTTATCACTCTGTCCCGCGGTGAGCACTAAATCCAGATCCCTCTCCCATTTCAGCAGATAGCTAGGGGGAAGTTTCTCTGAGAGAACAATAATGGATTTCACTGCTGAGAGAGTGTGTGTCAATGGACCCTCCTCTAAGCACAGCTTCTCAAAGCTAGTGGTGGGATCTTAAAATCGCATGGCCTCTGGAAGGGACTTCAAAAAAGTCTCAACTGCATAGCCCTCCAGTCGCCCAACCGAGTGGACTCAGATGTTTTGGATCTCGTCTAAGGTAATCCAAGAGTCATTCCCACTAAAATGCATCACCTCGAGTCTCCCCATTTCCATCCAAAGTCTAAAAAAATGGGTCATTCAGTCCAGGTCCAAAATCAGGGGAGCCCAATATCGGTGTTAAAGGAGAATGGTGAGGTAAGAGGTGAGAACAGACCTCTGCTCTGGAGCAACACAACAGCATTGCACCTATAGTGGGATGGGATCTCAGACCAGAGTCAGGGATGGCAGGTGTCCATTGGATAGCAGTCAATGGGATCTCAGTGAAACTATGTTCAATTCAGATCCATGGTTTGACTGAGATATGACTATATGTGGTACATGTATGTGGTACATAGGTATGTGGGCTGCCAGGTACTAAGTCTTCGGGTCAGGTAAACCAACACCTCCCAAACCTTCTGTCTGTACAATAAAGATCTGGCCAATCTATCCGGATTATTAGCCCAGATGAACCTAAATTGGAGAGAGGAAAACTCCCTAATAAAGGAGTCAGAAATCTTAATTGGCAGCGCCTGAAGACCATTTATTCTGTATAGTCAAAAAAATTAACCATAAGGAGCATTTTTTCTATGGGATCAGTATAAAATTGGCTGTTAATGCAAAAGTGCAATCGGTAGATATGCTTTACATCAGTTATAATATGTTCTAGTAGAGAGCAATAAGCAGTCAATGTAGCTTGATAGTGGTTCAGAGAATAAAGCCTAAACTAGGGGATTGTAGACTTTAGGCATAAAATAACAAACTTTTTTGGGAAATATGTGATACAATATTTATGCCACAATTATTTTTATATAATTTCTCTTTTTTGGTGCAAAAAAGTCTTTTAAAACATTTTTGAATTTGGATGTAGCATCTCCTATGATATTTTATTATATAATTCTGTATTGCACAGTTGCCAGTATTGCACAGTTGCCTTTAAATATCATTCCCTTTCCTTAAAGGGAACCTGTCACCAGGTTTTTGCAACCTAATCTCAGAATAGCATAATATAGGACCCGAGATCCTGATTCCAGCGATGTGTCACTTACTGGGCTGCTCAGTGTAGTTTTGATAAAATCACTGTTTAATCATCTGGAGATTATCATTAACAGTCTACATGGCCTGCTGCCAAGTAGTCTGGCATATTCACAGACTGCTAAATCTGCAACAGAAAAAACACTAATTTTATCAAAATGACAGTAAGCAGCTCAGTAAATCACACATCGCTGGAATCAGGGTCTCTATTTCTACATTATGCTGCTCCCAGATGGGATGGCAAAAACAAGGTGTCAGGTTCCCTTTGAGGACCAAATACACTCCCTTTTTGACCTCTGACACTACTACAGTATCTTTTTTTTTTATATATAACCAATTCGATCCTCCTTTTTTCACATCCCTAAGATGAGGTGTCCTGTACTTTAAGGGTAGATCAATGTTATATTCTTTGTGTGACTTTTGTCAAAAATCATCCTAAAGGAGCTCCATGGTTGTAAAAGGGGGGAAATATTGGGATTTAATGACTACAGAAAATACCTACGAGGAAAGAATTGCAAGTAGTGATGGGTGAACCTGAACGGTATTACTGTTTGGGTTCGGGTGAGGGAGATATAAAAATAAGCAAAACAGCAGCATATACTTACCGAGGACTGCATAATTGTACTTCAAGGCTGCTCAATAACCTCCAACAGCCAATCAAAGACACCCACTCTCAATGTCTGTGATTGGCTGTTGCGCTCCCACCCATTGTAACACTATCTGTGTTTGGATGCCATTGGCAATGAACCTGCTGTCATAGGGGGTGTAAAAATAGCAATTTTAAAAATTTGCGAAGAGGTCCCACACATTTTTGATTCACGGCACAGCTAAAGTGGACAGCTACAGGCTTTCATCCCCCACTGCCTGGGTTTGCCTTGGCTGGCATTCAAAAATATGGTGAAGTCCTTTTTTTTTTTTTTTTTTTTAATTATTTAAATAAATAATTTTAAAAAAATGTCAGAGGGTATGTTTGTGGTTAATAAATGGGAAAATGAGGATTGTATGTGTGTCTTATTTCTAATAAAGGATATTTCTGTGTCTGTTTTATTTTTATAACAATTATATGATTGATAATGTGCAAGTCTCATAGAAGTCAGAACATTATCAATCTGGGCTTAGTGACAGCTGTCATTAACCCCTCCTATCACCCCAATGCCACTGCACCGAGGCATTAAGAAGAGCTGGGTAAAGCACCAGTAATTGGTGCATCTAATGACTGCACTAATTTCTGGAATGGCTGTGTGCTGCTATTCTGTAGCCTTAATAGCCCAATAACTATGAGTTTTACCATGCTAAAAATACCAGCCCCCAGCTGCCTGGTTTTGACCTTGGCTGGTAATCAAAAACAGGGCAGAGCCCTGAAATTTAAAAAAAAAAAAAATATTTATTTAAATAATATATAAAAAAATGCGCTCCACTGTGTTTTTGATTGTCAGACAAAGTAAAACCAGGCAGTCTGGGGGTGGCAGCCCATAGCTGCCAGCTTCATCTGCGCTGAGAATCAAGAATATATGAGACCCCTAAGCAAATTTTTAATTACTTATTTTTACACCCCTATGACGGTGGGTTCTTTGCCAATGGCAACCAATCACAGAAGCCGGCACAATGGATGGGGGGGCAGCAGCCAACCACAAACGCTGTCACACAGAGTAGATGTCTGTGATTGGCTGTTGAAGTCAGATTGCAGTCAATAATCAGGAAGTTAATGAGCGATACCCGTAATTAGTGTGCTGCTATCCCCATTTTACATCCTTTTGCAGCCCTCCAGCACCCCTAGCCACCATTTTATAAGTATAAAGACCGGGTTTTTTCTCACGTTCGAGTTAGGTCCAGTCCCGAACCTATGCTTAAAAAAAAAGTCTAGCTGAACCTGAATGTCTGCTGGTTCATCCATGACTAATTCCATGGTTTATGGTTATTTGGAGTTGGAGTCTGGTATTTAATACTCCTTTTGGTTTTTTGCTAAATTCCACCCTAAAAGCAGAAAACAAAAAACAAAACAAAAAAACCCTCACAGGGGAGCTGACATAAAATAGACTTAAAAAATAGCAAATAGAATAATAAGTTGGGTGTAAGCAAATAAATGGTGCAAAACAGACAAAACTAGACAAAATAAGGGACGATGAATAAGCGGAATAGTGTTAAAATATTTATATGAGAGAAGTAAAAGTTGTGAATTATTTTTAAACTAGATTGAGCCATAACACCTTTATGGTAGTCCATACAAATGAAACAATGGCAGAAGGTGGTTTATTCTCTCACAGAAGATTTTTATGTCCAAATGCAAAAAAGTAGCAAGTGGGAACAATTTCTTTCATATTGCTGTGAATATATACAAGTCTCTTGGAACTACTCTTTACGGGACAGTCTTTTATTTATGACAAGTAGTTCTTATGGATATGATATGGATAGTACATTTGTAGTATTTTAGAGAGAAATCGTATTTTAGTTTTAACCAGCAGCAAATAATAGTTGGGTCTCTGATAACTTGGTGATGTGCTCTGTTCATTATACATTTTAAAACTTCTTGACTGTTAAAGGGGAGGTCTGAAACTAATTCATTCAATGTTAATTGTCTGTCTATTGTATGTAATAATCTATTTTCGATTATACTTTAACTAAAAATTTGTTATAATTTCCTCACTATGCTATCTGATATTTTTTATCTACTATCTGTTTGATAACATTTCATTTCAGAACCAATGCATGTTGGAATACTCAAACAAGACTTCATCAGGTGATAGAAGCTGTGCTCACTATCCCCATCCTGAAATGAAGCGTTATCAGTGACTTCTGTTTCAGAGGCTGGACTGTCCTTGCTCTAGTTAGCATGCGTCGAGTGCCAATTATGACATGCTCATTATGAGCTCCCTTGTCAATATGCAATATTACTTTCAATTTCCCTTGCTGGCATTGATGAGAGCTGACCAGATGAAAAGAGCTAATTAATTGTGCTGTTACACACCTCTCGGGAATCTGGGCTCTGCTCCCTCCATCCCGGTCCGCTAGTCTTTCTGCTGCTCAATGTTGGGCTTTAAAAATATCCCACCATGCTACCATGTGACGAACGTCTAAGACATACACCAGAGTCTTGATATTAAGACTTTTACTTTGTTAGTGCACAGCAACCTGTCGGCACTCCTCATGACATTTCATGTTTGCCTGCAACTTCTACAAACTGTCTGCGCCGCCTTCCAATTCCACAGTAGCCTACTCTCTTGTGGTTTCCAGTATCGTGTTGAGGCGGTCGACAGGGTAGGGGGTACTCGGGTACCGGGGATGATGGCGACTTGGATGGGGGATCACGGCTGGTCGGTCCCCGGTCCTGTGCCCTGGACCCTCAATGGCAGGGATGGTGGGGGATGATGGTGGATTGATTACGTGATGCCACCTGTGGTACCTGGTAACGGGTATACCAGCTTTGCGGCCGGCCGCTGAGGTGATGGAGGTGCAGCTCAGTGTAGTACAGCTCCCCACAGGTGGAGCTTTACCTCAGGGCAGCGGGGATGGATGAGGGGAGTCGTAGTAGCATCTATCCAGTTAACGCTGATGATGGCAGCGGTTAAACAGGCACCCGCACACACAGTGGTCTTTGTTTCGGTACCTTTTACTAGTGACAGGGTAACAGGTACAGTCCAGAGAAGTAACCAGGTCCCTCGATGCAATTTGGGACTTTTACCTTAGAAAGTTGTGAGGCATCCTCTGTCTCTGTGCACGTTGGTTTGGGGTAAGTCCTGCCTGTGACTGAACTCACCACTCCTTCTCCCTCTCAGGGTTTTACTCTATTACTCACAATGGGGTCCTTCTGCGGGGTCCCTATTCCTCCTTTGGTCCCTCGTCCTGTATTTGGTCAGTTTGAGTGTCTCTTAATTTACCTCAGGGGGATTTGGTCCTCCTGGTCCTTCCGGGCTTTTACTGGTACAGTGGATGCTGGCAGCGTCGGACTCCGGTGTCCGGGTGTACTAAAGGGAAACTTGATTTGTTCCCTTCTTTAATTCTCCTACTCTCCACTGGCCTCCGACCCTCTCCCAAGGGTGCAGCACAGCTGGGTCAGAGTTCCCTGGTCCTGGGCCTGGATCTCTCCCAGCGACCAGCTCCTCACTCCTGCTCTCTTCACTGCCTGACTGGAACTACTCACTGACTAACTGGGACTAACTGACTCTTCCCCTCAGGCCTGGATCTTTTAAAGTGGATCTGGTTTAAGGCAGCCATTAGAGCTCCCCCTTCAGGTCTGAGGTGGAAGGTGTTGTGTGCTGTGTGTATCAAGGTGTAAATCCCTCCTTGCACCTTGATCCTATGGCAATCCCCTGCAGGGGTGCCACAGCTACCTACCTGTGGTTTCCAGTATCACACAACCTGCCTGTGGGTCCCAGGATGCCTTCCTGGCTGTTTGTGGTTTATGGTTTCTCAATGACCTACTTGTTTACGGTTTTCATTATTGCTACCTACCTGCCTATGGTTCCTAGGACATCTTTCTGACTAACAGCAGCTTCCATGGCACTCAGACTTTCTAGTTTCTCCAGAGTGCTGTCTGCTACCAGCCCCAGTCTTCTAGTACCTCATCTATGGTTTTGAGCACCTCTTCCTGCATGTGTGCGGCATCCATGATATTAACCCCTTCACACCGAAGACTGTGTTTCCCTTACTGATGAGGCCAAATAATAGAATTCTGACAAGTGTCACTTTATAAAGTACTAACTCTGAAGCGCTTCAATATTTCCCAGTGATTCTGAGAGTTTTTTGTAACTCATTGTACATGGTATTTTATGGGTAAATGTTAAACAATGTGTTTATTTATTAAAATAAGTACGGTATTTAATTTTTTTAACTTTTGCAATTTTTAAACTTTTAATTTTTATGCACTAAAACTAGATACTTATATCACATAAAATCATTAATAAATACCATTTGCAACATGTGCACATTACATAAGCACTATTTTTAAACATAATTTTGGTTTAATACTTTGGAGAGTTAAAGGTTTATCAGCAATTTCTCATTTTTCCAATAAGAATTTACAAAACTATTACTTTTTAGAGACTTTGAGACAGAAAATACCAAACGTGACACAATTTTATAACCTGCACCCCTCAAAGTACTCAGAACCAGGGGCGTTGCTAGGGTCAAAAAACATCCGGGGCTCGGGCCCACTGAGCTGCATTTTTTGGAATAAATTTAAATAAAACCCAAGTAAAATGTACCGTACTTAAATAAATAGCTTCTCAGACGCTGGGTGCCTGAGCCTGCCTATTGGCTGCAGCAAGGTCGGCCTTAGGTCAGATGGCGCCACGTGCAAGATTTTATCTTCTATTGATTCGCGTATAAGTCGAGGGGGTAAATTTTCAGCCCAAAAACTCGGGCTGAAAAACTCTGCTTATACACGAGTATATATGGTACATAGTGCCCGAATATTACTGTCCATTACTGAATAAAAACCACTACACAGAGACCACTATTACATTACCACTGACCACACTGACCATATAACATTAATACCACCTCTACACAGAGAGCACTATTACATCACCACTGACCATACTGGCCATATAATATTAATACCACCTCTACACAGAGACCACTATTACATTACCACTGACCACACTGACCATATAACATTAATACCACCTCTACACAGAGAGCACTATTACATCACCACTGACCATACTGGCCATATAATATTAATACCACCTCTACACAGAGACCACTATTACATTACCACTGACCACACTGACCATATAACATTAATACCACCTCTACACAGAGACCACTATTACATCACCACTGACCACACTGGCCATATAATATTAATACCACCTCTACACAGAGACCACTATTACATTACCACTGACCATACTGACCATATAACATTAATACCACCTCTACACAGAGACCACTATTACATTACCACTGACCACACTGACCATATAACATTAATACCACCTCTACACAGAGACCACTATTACATCACCACTGACCATACTGGCCATATAATATTAATACCACCTCTACACAGAGACCACTATTACATTACCACTGACCACACTGACCATATAACATTAATACCACCTCTACACAGAGACCACTATTACATTACCACTGACCACACTGACCATATAACATTAATACCACCTCTACACAGAGACCACTATTACATCACCACTGACCATACTGACAATATAACATTAACACCACCTCTACACAGAGACCATTATTACATCACCACTGACCACACTGACCATATAATATTAATACCACCTCTACACAGAGACCACTATTACATCACCACTGACCACACTGACCATATAATATTAATACCACCTCTACACAGAGACCACTATTACATCACCACTGACCATACTGACCATATAATATTAATACCACCTCTACACAGAGACCAATATTACATCACCACTGACCATGCTGGCCATATAACATTAATACCACCTCTACACAGAGACCACTATTACATCACCACTGACCATACTGGCCATATAACATTAATACCACCTCTACACAGAGACCACTATTACATCACCACTGACCACACTGACCATATAACATTAATACCACCTCTACACAGAGACCACTATTACATCACCACTGACCATACTGGCCATATAATATTAATACCACCTCTACACAGACATTTATAAGTGATTACAATGCAGTGCTCCAGTGATTACAGAGGACGTTGGCGGGTCCAGGAAGTGTGTCTGTGGTAGGTCCGGTGAGCGGCAGCGGGACCAAGGAGCGGCAGCGGTAGGTCCAGTGAGCGGCAGCTGCAAGGGTGGGATTCAAATTTTTAACAGGTTCCCTAGGTTCAGTAAAATATTTACGACCGTAATGCCAACTCGTGTCCTCCCCTTATCTTCTCATGGAGTGTAAGGGCCCCGTTACATGTAGCGACGCTACAGCGATCCCGACAGCGACCTCCGTCGCCCGGGATCGCTGTAGCGTCGCGCTCGGCATTGCTGCGGAGATGTCAAACACATCTCCGCAGCGCCAAGCTGCGCCCAGCTGGTCACTCCCGATCGTGCGGCCTTCAATTTTAATTTGATGAGGCATAGTGTGCCTGCCTGATGTATACATATATATACCTCAGGTATATATATGTATACATCAGGCAGGCACACACACTATGAGGTATATACTGTATATACTCGTGTATAAGCCGACCCCCCTACTTTTGCCCCCAAAACCTGGGAAAACCTATTGACTCATGTTACGTGTATAATCCGAGGGTGGACCCCAGCACAGGTATACAGCCCCCAGCAGTGTGGTATACAGGCCTCCCCAGTGGTAGTATACAGCAGCCTCCCCAGTGGTATATACAGGAGGCCCCAGTGGTATACAGCAGCCCCAGTGGAATACAGCAGCCCCAGTGGTGTGGTATACAGCAGCCCCAGTGGTATACAGCAGCCCCAGTGGTGTGGTATACAGCAGCCCCAGTGGTATATAGCAGCCCAGTGGTATACAGCAGCCCCAGTGGTATATAGCAGCCCCAGTGGTGTACAGCAGCCCCAGTGGTGTACAGCAGCCCCAGTGGTATATAGCAGCCCCAGTGTATACAGCATCCCCAGTGGTGTGGTATACAGCAGCCCCAGTGATATATAGCAGCCCCAGTGGTATATAGCAGCCCCAGTGGTATATAGCAGCCCCAGTGGTATATAGCAGCCCCAGTGGTGTGGTGTACAGCAGCCCCAGTGTATACAGCAGCCCCAGTGGTGTGGTATACAGCAGCCCCAGTGGTATATAGCAGCCCCAGTGGTGTACAGCAGCCCCAGTGGTATATAGCAGCCCCAGTGGTATACAGCAGCCCCAGTGGTATATAGCAGCCCCAGTGTATACAGCAGCCCCAGTGGTGTGGTATACAGCAGCCCCAGTGGTATATAGCAGCCCCAGTGGTATATAGCAGCCCCAGTGTATACAGCAGCCCCAGTGTATACAGCAGCCCCAGTGTATACAGCAGCCCAAGTGGTGTGGTATACAGCAGCCACAGTGGTATATAGCAGTCCCAGTGGTATATAACAGCCCCAGTGGTGTGGTATACAGCAGCCCCAGTGGTATATAGCAGCCCCAGTGGTATACAGCAGCCCCAGTGGTGTGGTATACAGCAGCCCCAGTGGTGTGATATACAGCAGCCCCAGTGGTATACAGCAGCCCCAGTGGTGTACAGCAGCCCTAGTGGTATACAGCAGCCCCAGTGGTGTACAGCAGCCCCAGAGGTATATAGGCCCCCAAATGCTGGCACTCGCCCCCCCTCTGTTGTAAGCCGCCCCCCCCCCCCCCTGCTGCTTAACTTACCATCCCCAGTCTTCTGCACCTCGCCAGTCTTCTGTGCTCCATCCTCCATGCTCCCATCCGCTGCATCCGGCGTCCCTGGCCGTCGCACGATGACGTCATTGTTACTGCGACGGCCGGGGACCGGGACTGGATGCAGCCAGACGGGAGCATGGAAGAGCACAGAAGACTGGCGCGGGGGGTTCGGGGCTCTATGCTTAAGAATCGGGGCTGCAGCCCCGCTTCTTAATGCATAGCAACATCCCTGCTCAGAACTACATTCAAGAAGTTTATTGACCCTTCAGGTGCTTCACAGGAATTAAGGCAATATGGAAAGAAAAAATATACATTTCACTTTTTCCCACAAAAATAATACTTTAGCCCCAAATTTTTCCTTTTTATAAGATTAACAGGAGAAAATGGACAAAACAATATATTGAGCAATTTCTCCTGAGTATACTGATTCCCCATATTTGGTGGAAACTATTCTTTCAGTGCACGGCAGGGCTTGGAAAGAAGGGAGCATTACAAAATTGTCTGGATTAGATAGCGGACACCATGACATGTTTGCAGAGCTCCTGATGTGTATAAATAGTAGAAACCCCCTCAAGTCACATCCATTTTGAAAAAAAAAAATTAAACCCCCTGAGGAGTTTATCAAAATGTGTGGTGAGCACCTTTACCCCACATGTTGTTTTGGCCCTAAAGTTTTAATTTTCAACATGGTAATAGTAGAAAATGGAATAGACTCCTCAAGGAGTTTATCTAAATGTTTCGTAAGCACCTTGAAACCCCCCACAAGTCACATCCATTTTGAAGGAAAAAAGAAAATACACCCCTTGATGAATTTATCTAGATGTGTGGTGAGCACCTTGACACCCCCATGTTGCTTTGGCCACAAAGTTTTAATTTTAAACGTTGTAATAGGAAAAAATTTAGTAGATTCCTCAAGAAGTTTATAAAATTGTGTAAAGCACCTTGGGGTTCAAGGTGCTTACTAAACATTTAGATAAAGTTGAGCTGTGAAAATTAAAAAATACATTTTTAACCACAAAAGTGTTACTTTAACCTCAATTTTTTTCAAATTCACTGTGGTAACAATAGGTAATGGAGAATACAATTCGTTACACAATTTCTCCTAAGTTCACCAATATTGCACATATGTGGTCAAAAATACTGTTAAGGCACAACGCAAAGCACAGAAGGGAAGGAGTGCCTTATTGAACTTCAATTTAGATGGAATGGTTGGGGGTGCCATGTCACATTGGCAGACCCTACATAAGTGACCCCATTTTACAAATTATACCCCTCAAAGAATTCATCTAGGGGTCCAGGAGCATATTAACACCTCAGGCGTATCACAAAATGTTACACTATTGGGTGGTGAAGAAAAAAAATTTAATTCTTACATCAAAAATGTTGTTTTAGCCCCAGAATTGCAATATTCACAAGGTAAATAGATAAAATAGGGTACATAATGTATTACATAATTTGTCTTAAAGGCGACAATATTCCACAGGTGACTGAACAGTACTATTGTGCCACACGGCAGGACTCGGAATGGAATGAGCACCATTTCACTTTTGGAGCACAGATCTTCCAGCATATATGTAGTAATAACAGCTGGAAGGTATTGTCTCATCACCAGCTTAGCTGGTAGGTGTAGTTTGGCATTGATGGGCGTGGGTTGGTGTTTTCTGAAGGAATAAACATAAATTATTAGGTCAGAGTTCATTATAATAGAAGCTAGTGTCTGGTGGTAAGACTACCAGGTGGGGTGTATAGAGGGGACTAAGCCCCCCCTTGCATGAGCAATTATAGTGCGCAGATGGCTACCACACGACACCACCAACTAAGCCAGTCTCACCCACTAGTTTGCTTTAACTATGCAAGGGGGACTTCGCCCTCCTGCAAATTCATCAATGGGTGTGGAGACCATTTTTTTTTTTTTTAAAAACACCAATGGAGTCAAACACAATGAGTATTCAAGCATTAAAAGTTGCAAATAAGCCCTTGTAGTGCCCAGAACATTGTAGTGCCTGTACATTGCCCAGCTCATACTTCTGAAAAAATGCACCCCTTTAATTAAGCAGGTTTCCTCAGTACAATGCCAAATGTGGACGTTAACTGTGGTTTATATGTATTGTGGTGCTCAGAAATGTGGGGAACATTTGAATTTGAAAGAGCAGATGTTGCTGAATTTATGTTTTAAGGGGAGCAATATAGATTTTCCAGATCCTTTATGCTAGCAGTGATTTGGAGGCCTCCTATATTTCATTTCCATTAAAAAATGTTGCACCTGAGTGGGAACTTGTTTTTTGTGGGTTGAGTCGAATGCTATGGGCAGCAACTTTGAATATAGAATATATTATCACATTTATCCTGTCCTTTATGCTGTTCACTTACATTAGGGTTTCTATCCACATTTCCAAAATACATGATTCAGGTGAAATCTCTATCAAATTCATTGTAATGAAACAGCAAAGTTACTCTGGACTAAAAAGACATGCAAAAAGATTTACATTGTCGGACCAAAGGCCAGAGAGGAGTTAAAAGTGACTATCTGCCTCATTATAGTGAATTTTTCATTTTAAACATTATCTGAATGACGTTTTTCAGAGATTTACATGGACACCCTGATGTAGGCGCTCAGCATAAAACACAGGATAAATGTGTGCCCAGCATTTTCGGTCTTTGGGAGGCAAAATGAACAAATCAACAGCAGTTGATAAATTGCCTTTTTTATTTACTATAGGGCAGCTTGCTCATGTCAGTACAATTTCAGCGATACTAGATTTATATACAAATTGACACTTCAGTGAGGAAGTGAAAAACTCTAATGCTAGCCAATAAGGGTAGCAATCAACACTTTAACAAGTCTTTTAATATGACTTAGGATTTGTGCCAGAGCAGAAGCCCAAACTTCAGACACTGCGTTTCAGGGTGATTGCCCCTCATCAGTGTAGTGTGTGGGAGTTCTGATCTGCCTGTATGAGAGACTGAGATGAGGTCTAGGGGACTAGTTATTTTTCTCATGGAGAGGAATCTGCCTGCCGACATAAGGAGACAGATAAGCTGATAAGGAGACTTATAGCTGCAATGCTCCTCTGGGAAATAGGCAAATTGACACTTCAGTGAGGAAGTCAAAAACTCTAATGCCACCCAATAAGGGTAGCAATCCTTGCAGTCCTAATCGACTCTTTAACAAGCCTAGTAATAATACTTAGGATTTGTGCCAGATCAAACCCCAAACTGCAGACGCTGCGTTTTAGGGTGACTGCCCCTCATCAGGTCCCCCAGACCTAGAATTATATAGTTTTCCTTGAGGTTTGGCTACTATTACACTAAAAAAAACGTTTTATACAAAATAATGTTTTTTTGTATCACTAAACTTTGAATGTTATTGCTTTTTATTTTTCTCCAGACAGTCATGTGAGGACTTGTTGTTTGCAGTATGAGTTGGAGTTTTCAATTAGCATAATTTTTGGCCACTTAATATGTGATCGCTTACCATTCTGCCTTTAGTGAGTCATGATCAAGAAGAAACAAAAATTCAGGAATTGCTCTTTTTTTTTGTTTATGCCGCTCACTGGGTCATAAAAGCTATGAGACTGCTCTAGTCAGTACGAATACAGTGTGGTATCACACACATATATATATTTATATTTTTATTTTTTGTTATTGCTTTTGCATTGCTTTATTCTGAGAGTTATAGCTAAATGGTTGCTTGTTTTTAGCAGGAGAAGACATTTTCAGGGATACAATTTTTCTTTACATATGACTTTTTAATTGTGTTTTATTCCACTTTTTTGACAGATTTGTGATGAAAAGTGTTTTTGATTTATTTTTTTGTTTTTTTTTGGCATTCGTTGAAATGATTAACTGGTGAGTATTTAAAGACTGAATTGTTCTGGACACGCCAGTACCAAACGTGTGTACTTTGTTGGTTATTTTTGTTTTAAATGAACATAACATACATATTTATTGGTATAATATTTTTTTCATTTTTATTTATTACTTATTTTCTGATTTTATTTCTTATATTTTAAGATTTTTTTTTGTCTTTTGTTTATATGGCACATTAATTTATCACTCTGATCACTGGTATTATGTATCTCAATTAAAATGCATTGGAATACATTATTCTTGTAATGCTAGTTTCACACTAGCTTTTTTTTTGTAACCGGGGATGCAGTAGGCGTGTCATTAGGAACTGCACAGTTTCAAAACCGATATCCAGGGGTCCAGATCTAACGGATTCGGTGTCCGCCAGATGCAGGTTCCATTGGACACATTATGATTTTACATGTAGTGCCACAGATCCGGTTGCTTCTGGGTTTTGTCACGGATACCCAAAATGCATCAAAATGTATTTTTAGTCTCAGTGAAAAAAAATCGGGAACACTTGAGAACACCCAGATCTGGAAAAACAGAGAACTGGATGCACCCCCAAGTTCATTCAGCCCCATTGAAAGTCAAAGGGGCCGAAAACTGATGTGGATTCATCCAGTTCAAGTTAGATTCACACGGATGGTGAAAAACGAAACACTGAGAGTACGCTTGTAACGCCATGCTCCTGGTATGGTCCAAAAAGCTATCGTAGCTGGCAGTCCTGGAGGTTGTCATTTGACCACTGTTTCCCATGCCAACCATTAAGCCTCGTTATCAAGTCACAGCACTCCCAATCAGCTGGGAGAGGCAGCGCACTCCCTCTCCCAGCTCATTGAACGCTGCGATCACTATTGATCATTGTGTTGAAGGGGTTTAACAGCCAGGAGTGGTGAGGAAACCATCTCTGGCTGTGACAGATGGAGCTCAGCTATCACATATGCTGAGCTACCGGCAGTGATCATGCAAGTACAGCTCCTGTGTCTGCTTGATGCAAGTTTATGTCAATCTGCAGGATCTCCGTCCCAACCATGATATAATCTTACATCAAATATCATGAAGGGTTTAAAGGGGTTATCTGGTCTAGAATAAGAACTGTGTGTGACTGTAGACTGTGCCTTGCGAGAATTTGTCGGTGTCTGCACATGGATCTGCAGTCAAGTATACGATATGCTTACTCCTGGCCAGAACCTGGCTAGTGGGTGTAGAGTTTTGTCTACTACGTGTCTGTGGTATCCAACATGTCTTCCTGTCTGCAGCTTCAATTTCAAAAGCTACATACCTGCCTGAGGTTTCTATATCTCACAACTTGCCTGCAATTCCCAGGACGTCTTCCATGCCATGGCATGGTGACAGTAGCGCATAGTGGTAACCAGCTGCAGGTCATCTTGTGCAGTGTCCTAATCACTGAACAGAGCAATGGCCGACAGGCAAAAGAAAGGAGTTTAAGGAGACAACAGGACAGTTTCACATGGTGCTCCTGCTCCCGTCATTGCGGGCTTACTCAGAGAACAGTATAATGACACTGAAATCAACACTCACAGCAGAACCTAAGGCCAAGGGTCATTATAATATCACATCTGATGCCTTATGCTAATGTAACTCCAGCCTTATAAACAAACACTTGAACTATATAAGTGGAGAGTCGAGTTGATTATAAACATGTGACAGGAAGATGGGACTGGTACTAAGATACACAGGGGTAGGAGAAGTGAGGTAAAATATTGTGTAGGTAGGAGATATGTTGGTAATTTAACAGACATACAAAAAGGTGGCGAAAAAGAAGCTGATCAGTAAATCTGGAGTAACACTAGCGTACAACATCTGATGCAAGAGCATCGGATGTGATATGCTAATGACACTTGGCTCAGGTTCTGCTGCAAGCGTAAACTGAGTATCATCTACTGTGATCCAATCTTGTGTAAAGAGGAGGGAGAGAATAATCTCTCCATCTCCTCCATTCCCTGAGGAAGGAGCTCGGGAGTAGGCTCCGAAACGCGTCGGAAAATAAAGGCTGTAGCTGTACCAGACATTCCTGTGTCTGTGTTTCTTTGGTCTCGGAGCAGCAGCGCGGACACTGAGGCACTTTGTCCAAGAATCTACAGCACGACCACGGTCACCGTTGAGAGTGCGGTCCCTGCAGCAGCTGCTTGTACGCTATTCTACCAGTTGTGGGTTTCACAACTGCTAAAGGTGAGCAATTCCACATCGACAAGTGAAAGTGTGTTATTGAGATAAGACCCTATATGCGCATTCTTTCTTTCACACATCTCCTCCATTGTCCATTTCGGCGTATAATGTGCTACACTCAGGTGTGTGCCGTCCAATGTTTCACTCTCCCATTGACTTGTATGGGTGCCAATGATCTAAGACTCTTGCTGACAATCACAGCAAGCTGCAATTTATTCCTCAGTCTGATTAGGGCTGAGGAAAAACTCGCAAACCTGAGATGCACCGTTGTCTAACATGGGGCTGAGATTTTCTCACATTACACTTATGCAAGCCATATGTAAGTCCAGCCATATTCTGATGCAGGATAATACAGAGGAATATGTAACCACTTTATAATATCATGAATGTAATAGGCACAATGTAGGTGATTTGTGCAGTTTTTCTGAAGATGAAGAGGACAAGAAAACCCAGAACAGTTTTTCTGACACTGATCCAGCATTGAGGCAGTGATTACATAAAGCACAGAAAAGGCAGCGTCCTGGCCAATTAGTATGCTGTGGGCGGGCAGAAAGGTGTATGGAGAGGGCAGAGAGGAGTGTAGAGGGGGCGCGGTTTACCACTGGCTGCATTGCGGGGAAAAATAAGCACAGGAAATTGCTTAATTATGAACAAGCAGCATGTAAACAGCCAGCATGGAGGCACTGAACCAAAATCTGGAGAAAGCGAAAGGTAGGAAAAAAAATGTGGGAGGCTTTTTCATTACAACTCAGCACAGATTAGCTAATAAAAAAAATGAATTTTGTAATCAGACATAGCATTTAAATGAATACCTACTAAATAAAGGGCAAAAAATTGGAACAGGGCTTTAAGTTACACTATACTCATAGCCATTGGCCAAACGATGGAATGGATTGCAGCTGTCAATCCCAAGGGATCCACAGACAGGAGATTTTGTTCAGCCAAGGTCTCCTGTGTTCTTTACAGTAGGGACAGTGCTTCACATCTCTGATAGCTTATTTTTAGAGAACAGAAGGAATGGCAATCCGAAATTGGACCTGCCAGATCCTCAACCCCCCAACCATCGTCTGTAAAGGGCCTTCAGACACATTAGATTATTGGCTATAACCTTCCATAATAGCAGATTTGTTCGATGTATTACCCCTGTCGAGAAAAAATGCTGAGACACATGGCATCTGCTATTCCTTATTCCATTATTAGAAAAATCCTCATTCCACTTATTTAATATGTTCATTTACTACTATAAAAAGGAGATCAGAATCCCATTATGGTATACTAGAACTCCAAGGTTCACAGATGTTGATGCGTATGTGGCGCCCCTCTGGCAGGACGCCACAGGGAGGTGCTGCATCCAAAACAGAAGGTGTAGTGCCTCCATAGTCACAGGTAGAGTGGGAAGCTACAGAGTCTGTATTTAAACCACAAAATCACAATCACAGCCACCCTAGCACCAGGGACTGTATATTCAGTAGGTCCCAGGGGGGTGGAGCTTAGCAGAGCGGGAGCCATGAAGTAAGTGACAGTTTGACTCAAGTCAGTGAGACGGAGTGAGGAGAGCAGCAGAGAAGGACGCAGGGGACCCTGCGGGCGTGACAGGAGGGCACCTCTAAACTAAGAGGTGACCCAGACAACGAAGGGACACTCCAGGACTGGTCGGAGCCGGCTGGAGAGTCCAGGTCAACACCGGTAAATCGGAACTGAGGCAGTTTGTTAAGGTTCATCCCAAACTGCTGATCAGCAGGCTGTGGGCCTTATCAAGAAGGTGCCACAGCACCCATCAAAGTAGTTCAAAGTCCCATAGCTGGGTTCAAGACGCTGACAAGTAAGAGAGACTTAAAGCAACAGACCCGGGGACCAGAAATCAGACTCAAGAGTGGGAGTGTAAGGAGCCAAAAGAACCCATAAAGGAACAGGACCAAGAAAGTGTGGGAAAGGCACCTCTGACAGACTCTGTGGCAAACCCAATGCCTGTGGCAACAAATTCCTTGGCAAACTAGACTGTACCGTGTACCTAATGATCCATCTGGTACAAGTAAAGAACTGTTTGGGCTACTTGGTGTCTGGTATCACCGCCGCCTGGAGAACTTACACAGAGCCAGGCACTACTACTTCTCTCATCCATCCCGCTGCCCTGAGGTAAAGCTCCACTTGTGTGGAGCTGTACTACCCAAAGCTGCATCACCATCACCTCAATGGCCGGCTGCAGCGCTGATGACTACATTACCAGGTACCACAGGTGGCGTCACGTATAATAATCCCCCATCCCAAATAGTTTTCCCCTCAACCATTGAGTGTCCAGGGCACGGGACCCGACCAGCCATGATCCCCACTGAAGTAGCAACCTGTCCTGGTATCCGAGTATCCCCTACCTTGTCGACCGACTCATTTCTTGCATCACGAACAGGATTGAACCAGCCTGGTAACACCAGGTAAAGTGTGCCTATTGACTTTATTAACTATTAAACTGTGAACCGAACCGCCATTGCCACAGAAATTAAGCTGCATCACAGAGCGATTGAAAAAGAGCATGAAAATAAGCCCCACCCCTTCGCTCTGCCAAGGATTGACAAAGTGCGGTGGCTGGTTCTGAAAAGACCCGAGGACTGATTGACTGAACTTTCTCAAATAGGCAGGTCTAAGAATGTAAAAGACTACCCTGTCGACCGACTCAGTATATATACTACTAATGTTTATCTGTACGGTTATTTTCAGCTGCATTCCTTTATACAGTTTAAGCTTTTTTTTTAAACTTGTGTGCATCTATATTTTACATGGTCTATAAAGATTTTTCTTTAAAAAAAAAAAAAAAATGAACAGTAACAACTATAAAATTGTAATCTAAAACTTTGGGGGTTACAATAAAGAAGCAACATCAGTGCAACAGCAGGAAATTAATTCTGTAGATGGCCTGGAAAAAAAGGCTTATAAAGTTAACGAGATATTACTTAAGGCAAGAGAGATACAATTAGACTACTCATCAGAGAAGATAAACCAAACATTTTGCCAGGGAAAAATAATGAAGCTAATTAAAATGAAATGAAAACCAAGCTAAATGAAACTATGGCAGAGGTTACGTACTCCAAAACCTAATGCAATTGCTGCTCTGACTAGAACGTTGAAACAAATATAATCTGTACGAGTTACTAAAATGGATAAATTAAAAGCGGAGTGTGCAGTCGGGCTGAATATGCCATCACATTATAGCTAAGTGAGTGGAGAGGAAAAAATGAGAAAAAGTAATTATTCAGCCACTGAAATCTATATTTTACAGTATAAACTACCAATAATCACTTTAAAGACTTCACACATTTTGTTAATGGCTACTAGTTTTCTTTTTGCCAGCTAATGTACCCATGTCACGAGAGACCTACCAATCAGTTCATCTTAGGCTGTGTGCTCACGATCAGTAAAAGCAGCGTTTTTGATGCAGTGTCTTGCCGCTGCGTTGTACAGTAGCAGCATAGTGGATGGGATTTATAGATATCCCATATCCACTACAGTTCACCCGATTGCAGCGTTATTTCAGATGCGGTGTGAGTTTTCGGACTTCCGCATCTCCGCAGCATGTTCATTTCATGCTGCAGAGTCATTGGTTGCACGCAGAGAGAAGCTGCCCTGCACCACCGCAGATTGTGGGTACAGGGCGGCTGTGATCTCCCTAAACTCACCCGCAGGCTCCTGCAGATCCGGAGGCACTACGTCCAAGACGCAGCAACTCCGGATCGTGAGCACATAACCTTAGGTCGATCTTGCTGTGGGTTAATGAAAAATGAATCTTCTCTATGTCTTGAAGCTAAAATGATGCATTAGGCCAAAAGGTTTGAAGTATACGTGGGGTTGCTAACAATTGTTTTCCTTACTAAAATCTTAGTATATGTGCACGCAACATTTTTCTCAGGAAGGTACACTTCGTAAAGAGCCTGAAAAAGCTCCAAAAAACATTAAAAAAGGATAAACATTAATTTCTATTTAAAAATGGCTTGTGTGCATATGTTCAGTATTTTGAGCCTCTTAACAGCTTTATGTATGTAGAGTTTGAAAGTGGTTAAAAGAGGTAACCTGACCATTCTTCAGACAGCTTAACCCCTTCCCGACCTTTGACGTTATAGAGACGTCATGGAAGTCGATGCGCTCCCAACCTATGATGTCTCTATAACGTCATGGCTTCTTTGCGGTCCTGCAGCTCCGGTGACCGGGTCAGTGACAAGTCACCGGAGCTGCAGGATTGCAAGCACCTATACTGTAGCCCAGGTGGGGTGGCTTATCCCCGAAGTGGCTAAAGTCGCTCTGATTGGCAGTTGAAAGTGAAACTGTCGATCAGAGCGAATCAGAGCGATTCACCCCTCCAGATCTGATTGGAGCTCTCCAATCAGATCTGGAGGGGCGGATCAGCGGGTGCCCTTCCCCTCCTCAGCCCCCTCCTGCTCCAGTGGTCATCAGGGACCCCCCTGTCCCTCCCATCTGCCCCCCCTCCTATAATTATCTATCTGCTGATGCACCTGCCAGTCAGCCTCCTCAGCCCCCTCCTGTGATTAGCTGTGCCCCCCTTCCTGGGCCCCCCACCTCTGGAGCCCTGTGTCCTGGCCCCTTCACCTTGCCCGGCAGGCTGCACCTTCCCGTGCACCCGCCGGTCAGCCTTCTCTGCGGCGGTGAGGGCTCATCCTCCTCTCCCGGTCACCTCCTCCTCACAGGTGGATGAGGTAAGTATGAATGGATAGATGGATGGATGGGTGCATCCATGGGTGCATGGGTGGATGGATGTATGTCTGCATGCGTGAATGTCTGCATGCGTGGATGTCTGCGTGTGTGCGTGCGTGTATGCATGTGTGCGTGGATGCATGCGTGCGCGCGTGCGTGGATGTATGCGTGCGCGCGTGCATGGATGTATGCGTGTGCGCGTGCGTGGATGTATACGTGCGCGCATGCACGGATGTCTGCGTGCGCGGATTTCTGCGTGCGTGGACGTCTCTGCGTGCGTGGACGTCTCTGCGTGCGTGGATGTGTGCATGGATGGATGTGTGCATGCGTGGATGGATGGGTCCATGGGGATGGATGGGTGCATGGGGATGGATGGGTGCATGGGGATGGATGGGTGCAACAAGGGATTAAGTGTCCCTTAAGGGTCCTTTTGTTGTAGTTTCTGGGATCATAGTCATGGTGCACTGTATGACAAATCACTGCCATACAGTGCACCATAACTCTGACCCCAGAGACTGTAGGAAGAGGACTCGATCCCTTGCTGCAATTTTTCTTGCTGCAATCCCTCAATGTATTTTTGGTAGCCAGCCAGGTACAACTTGGCAGCTGGGGAGCTGGAATCCTCAGCGTAGAGAGACCCAAACGTTGTGGGCCCCCCACGCTGCAAATTGCAACCCACAGCCACCCCAGAAAATAGCGCATTCAATAGAGGCGTGATTTTCTGGTGCTGTATCCCAACTCTTCCAGTTGCCCTTGTGCTGGTGGCACACGGGTTATCCATATGTGACATGGTGTCAGCTAACAATTTCAATGGAAAATTAGCTCCGATTGTTAGCGGAAACCATGTTGTGTATGGAGAGCCCCTCCCTGTATGCCTGAACATTGGAGCTCCCCCACAAGTGACCCCATTCTGGAAACTAGACCCCCCAAGGAACTTATCTAGATGCATAGTGAGCTCTTTGAACCCCCAGGTGCTTCACAAAT